>JAGPOY010002021.1:0-10504 GCA_018983105.1 Silene uniflora | reverse complement strand
ACAGTATTTATCTTTTCAGTTGTTTTGTTTAAGATGGTTGTATGATTAAAATTATTTATTATTAAAGGTACTTGCATTGTTATTTTATGTTCACTACCTCTGTTATCCGAGATGGTAACACCTTTATATGCTAGGGTAGCCCTTGGTAGGGTACTCCGGTATATGGGGGTGTTACAAAGTGGTATCAGAGCGACGATCTTGGCACCTAAAACCAATGAATCAATGAACCTAGTGTGTCAAATAAAATGAACCCGGTTAGGAGTTACTTGGAGCTACCGCAAGGGCTAGGGAGACGTCCCATAGCCGCCCAATTGCCTTTGTAATTCCTAGTTGGTCACCATAGGAGAGTCGGGATACGTTGTTATTGTTTATGAGATATGATATGCATGTTTATGGTTGGTGTGAAAGTATGAAAGCATGATAGTATGATGAACTTGTATGATGAGAAGGATATAATGAGTTATACGTATACATGTTGAGCATGATGGATGTTTTAGTTATTCGAATCGCATGATGAGTGTTTATAAAGTTTAAAGGATTATATGTCGTTAATAGAGCCATGTGTAATGTCGTTATGAAGTGCATGATAGTAGTTATAAGAAAAGGCATGCGGGTAGGCTATGTATTCGATTCTGGCGTGACTCGATCGAGCGGAGGATGACTCCGCCGAGCTAAGGGTAGCTCGACCGAGGCATCGGTGGCTCGACCGAGCGGGTAGTTTACAGAAAGTTACAGAAGTTCTGCTGCGGACTAGCTCGAACGAGCTAGGTCTGACTTGACCGAGCCAGTAGTGGCTCGACCGAGTTAGTTTTTGTGTTTAGTTCTGCCAGATTATGATCTCGAGTAGCTCGACCGAGCTAGGTAGTAACTCGACCGAGTCGAGATCAGCTCGACCGAGCCAAAACCTGGGCTCGACCGAGTCAGCTCCTTGGGCGTTGCTTGTTATTTTGAGTTGTAGGCTGTATGCTTACGTTTCTTTCTTCTATCAACTCAAAATGCCGCCCAAAAGATCAGCTGCGTATCTCAAGGCTTAAGAGATGAGCACAGACCAGGTTGCTTGGATGATCGAGCAACATGAAGCTATGCTAGAGGCTCTCAAGAATGGAAATCGGTTGAAGGAACTGGTGGTGGATGCTGCAAAGATGAGGACCAATATCTCTCGCTTCATCCCAACCACCTATAAGGGTACCGAGCTACCTCATGTGCTCGACAACTGGCACCGGGAGATGGAGAATGTTCTGGAAGTGGTTAACTATCCGGAAGCGCTTATGGTGGACCAAGCTGCGTTTTACCTTAGAGATGAAGCTGGGGGAGTTCGCTAACTATCGCATATGCTCATAGCCAGTACGGCGGAGGCGTGGTTCCTTGGGATGAGTTCAAGAGCGCTATGAGGAGGAAATTCGTTCCTGAACACTTGAAGGCTAAGATGTAGTTGGAGTTCGCTAACTATCACATGACGGAGTCCATGACTGTAGCTGAGTACTACAAACGGTTCAACGAACTGGCAAGATATGCTGATGATCTGGAATTAACTCCAGCAGGCAAGGCTCTTCGCTTCGAGCAGGGGTTATCCCTGAAAATTATGGACAAGATGCAGTCCGGATCTCTCACAACTCTAGCTGATTCGTATGAGAGAGATGGTAATGCTGAGAGAATGGTGGAGATGACAAAGGAGACTCGAGAAAAGCTGAGTGACAAGAGGAAGAATGAGAGTGAGAGTGGCGGGCAGCCTGGGTTCAAGCGTGGTAACTACAACCAGGCTAGAAGCTACTCAGGAGGATCTGGGTTCGGTGGTACGTCTTCCTTCGGCGGACGAGGTGGTCGTACTAAAAGTAGTATTGCCTCGAGAATGCAGTGCTATGGATGTGGAGGTTTTGGGCACAAGAGACACGAGTGTGCCAGTCCTACCGCGTTCACTCCTCGGAGGCAGCAGCAGTATCGCTTTTCACAGACACCGAGTTAGAGTATGGCAAGCAATAGGCCAACTGGTTCGGGTTTTAACCAAGGTGGACAATCCAACAGCCACAACAGCTACTTCAATCGTGGTAATGGTGAAAACATTCAGCGGGAGGGTAGTGTCAATAACCAGAATTCGGCTGCGAAGCCTACTGCGTCGGCAAGCACAGTGCAGGGTAATGGTCAGAAGAGCAGCGTTAAGTTGTTCATGATCGAGAAGCAAGCTGCTGAGGATGATGCTCAAGTTGTCACGGGTACTTTTCTTATCAATTATGTACCAACTTTTGTGTTATTCGATTTGGGAGCTTCGCATTCGTTTGTTTCAAAGAGTCATGTTGTATCTTTGGGATTAGGGGAATAGTAATCTGTAATAGATAATGTCTTTATACCGTCGGGAGAGTTGGTATCTTGTGGGAAGCTGTATAAGGATGTCTCGTATGTCATAGGCCAGGGCAAGTTGATCTTCCAGTCAATTTGCTAGAATTTCCTTTAGATGGTTTTGAGGTTATTGTAGGGATGGATTGGTTAAGTAAGTAAATGGCTAGTATCGATTGCCATCAAAAGAAAGTAACTCTATGGGGTCCTAGGAAAACTAGAGTGTCTTACAAGGGGTTTGTGGTCAGACCCAAGTTCAAGTGTATTGCACCTATAACATTAAAGTCCTATTTAAGGAAGGGGTGTATCATGATTTTATGCCACATCCGGGATACCGAAGCAGTAGTACCAGTAGCAAAGGAGATACCAGTGGTGTCAAAATTTGAAGATGTATTCCCAGATGAAATTCCGGGATTACCACCAAGGAGAGACATCGATTTCAATGTAGAACTGAAACCGGGAACGAGACCTATTTCCAAGGCTCCTTACCGTATAGCACCAAAGGAATTGGATGAGTTGAAGAAGCAACTAGATGATCTGTTAGAGAAGGGGTACATTAGACCAAGTGTATCGTCTTGGGGTGCACCTGTGTTGTTCGTAAAGAAGAAAGATTGCACCATGAGGCTGTGCATTGACTACAGAGAGCTGAATCACGTGACGGTGAAGAATCGATATCCTTTACCTAGAATTGACGACCTATTTGACCAGTTGAGTGGAGCAGGAGTTTTCTCTAAGATAGACTTGAGGTCGGGTTATCACCAGCTGAGAATTCGAGAGGAGGACATACCAAACACGGCTTTCAGGTCAAGGTATGGTCACTATGAGTATGTAGTGATGCCTTTTGGATTGACTAATGCACCAGCAGTTTTTATGGATTTGATGAACCGTATATTTAATCAATATTTGGACCAGTTTGTGGTTGTTTTCATCGACGATATATTGGTTTATTCAAAGACTAAAGAGGAGCATGAGGAGCATTTGAGAGTGGTGTTGCAAACACTACGTGACCATCACTTGTTTTGCAAATATCTCAAAATGTGAGTTTTGGTTGGAAAAGGTGTCCTTTTCGAGATATATTATCTCTAAAGAAGGTGTCGCAATTGATCAAGCAAAGATTGAAGCAGTTTCTAAGTGGACAACGCCGAAGAATGTATCGGAGATTCGAAGCTTCTTGGGATTGGCAGGCTACTACAGGAGGTTTGTGAACGATTTCTCTACTATTGCAAGACCGATGACGGCATTGATGAGGAAAAAAAAGTCAATTTCACTGGGATGAGAGTTGTGAGTCAGTGTTCCAGACATTAAAGGAGCGTTTGACAACAGCTTCTGTCCTAACTCTACCAGAAGGAGATGAGAATTTTGAAGTTTATACCGATGCATCGAAGAATGGCTTGGGGTGTGTGCTGATGCAGAATGGGAAGGTAATCGTGTATGCCTCGAGACAGCTTAAACCGTATGAAGAGAATTATCCAACACATGATCTGGAATTGGGTGCAGTTGTTTATGCTCTAAAGATATGGAGACATTACCTTTACGGGGCAACCTTTGAGGTGTTTTCGGATCATAAAGGTCTCAAGTATATCCACACTCCGAAGGAATTGAATATGCGACAATGGCGATGGATGGAACTAATCGGAGACTATGGCATGAAGATTGACTATCTAAAGGGGAAAGCTAATGTTGTCGCGGATGCATTGGGTCGGAAGAGTATACACTCCTTGTGTACATCTTCGTCTTTAATGCAATTAAAGGATGAAGTGGACAAGATGGGGATTTACATGATTCGCATGGGTGATGAAGTTAGCAGTTTGACCTTAGAACCTGAGTTCTATACCGAGATGAAGTAAAAGCAACTTCTTGACCCTAAGATTCAGGAGTGGAAAGGAAAGATCGGTGAGGCGAATATGACAAGGTTTTCTATTCACTCGGATGAGAGTGTACGATTTGATGATAGATGGTGTGTTCCAGCTGACGAAAACATGAGAGAGATGATTATGAAAGAGGCTCATTGTACACCATATTCTATCCATCCGGGAGGTGATAAGTTGTATAAAGACCTAAAGAAGACTTTCTGGTGGCCAGGGATGAAGAAAGATGTAGCGGAATTTGTTCCAAGATGCTTGACCTGTCAAAGAGTCAAAGGTGAGCAGCGACGGACGCAAGGTAAGATTCAATCACTTGATGTGCCGGAATGGAAATGAGAGTCGATCTCCATGGATTTCATTGTGGGTTTACCGCGGACGGTACAAGGTAATAACATGATTTGGGTGATCGTGGATCGCTTAGCCAAGTCATCTCATTTTATTCCCATGAAGGATACTTGGAGTAAGCTTCAGTTGGCAAATGGCTATCGGAAGAATGTGGTAAGATTGCATGGAGTACATAAGGACATTGTATCTGACCGTGATGCACGATTCATTTAACGATTTTGGAAAGAGTTACAAGAGCTAATGGGGACTACTTTGAAGATGAGCACCGCATTTCACCCAGCAACAGATGGACAAACGGAGAGAACCATCAAGACTTTAGAGGATATGCTAAGAGCTTGTGTAATGGAATTCGGGGGTAGTTGGGAGGATCGCTTAGATTTGATAGAGTTCTCATACAATAACAGCTATCATACCAGCATTGGCATGGCACCTTTCGAAGCATTATATGGTAGGAAGTGTAGGAGTCCGACTTTTTGGGATGATAGTGCTGAAGCCGTGGTTTTGGGACCGGAGATGGTGCAAGAGATGGTCGAACAGGTGAAGATGATTCGACAAAAAATGAAAGCAGCTCAAGATAGACAAAAGAGTTATGCAGATTTGCATCGTCGAGCGGTGGAATTTGCAGTTGGGGACAAAGTCCTATTGAAAGTGTCACCAATGAAAGGAGTAATGAGATTCGGGAGAAATGGGAAGTTGAGTCAAAAGTATATTGGACCCTATGACATCCTTGATCGAGTGGGCGAGGTAGCTTATCGGTTAGCTCTACATGTTGCACTTGATCGGGTGGATAATGTATTTCATGTTTCGAAACTCAAGAGGTATATACCGGACGTGACGCATGTTTTAGAGATGGAGCATGTAGAATTGGATGAAGTCCTTACATACGTGGAAACACCAAAGGAGATTCTAGATCGGAAGGTAAGGAAAACAAGAAATGGCGAAACAACGTTGGTCAAAGTATTGTGGTCAAATCATAAGGTGGAGGAAGCCACATGGGAGGCAGAGGATGTGATGCGCGAGAAGTATCCACAACTCTTCAATCAGGTATGTTTGGTTACGAGGACATAACCTTAATTCTTTAAGGGGGTAGGAGATGATCGCATGTGATTACAAGCAAGTTTTATGTTTATATCGAGTTCTTTTAGCATTTATTTGCTAAAGTCGGGGTAGAGTATGTTGTATATGTCACATGAGTAAGTTTTGTTTTTTAGTTTTGTTCCACGTTATAGGTATGAGTGTGAAATTCGGGGACGAAGTTCCTTTTTAAGGAGGGAAGACTGTAATACTACGGATTTCTGAGTGTCAGTGGCTCAACCGAGCTGGGAGAAGCTCGACCGAGCTGAGCCACTAACAGGTCTTAGTTTCGGTTCTGATGGGTTTTTAAGAGTTCCTGTAACACATCTCCTCGACCGAGTCACTTTGACTCGGCCGAGCTGGAGTTAGCTCCTCCTCGACCGAGTCACTTTGACTCGGCCGAGCTGGAGTTAGCTCGGTCGAGCTGGCTCTGGTTCGACCGAGCCAACGGTCTAACGAGTTGGTTTTTCGGTTTATGTGCAATAAGTATAAAAGGGAGAAGCATGGTTTTAAATCATTTTATTCTAATTCTAAAAACCCTTTTGAGAAAAACTAAGGGACGTACATTGCTTCTCTCCTTTCTACATTGCATCAAGAGCTAGGATTCGGATCTACACCTAGATCGAGATCTAGATCTTGTGGGTAAGTAATCTAGTTCGTTTGATTAATTGTTAGTATCGATTATAAACCCTAATTGGTTGATTAGGGGTTATTAGGGTTTGGTATTAATTATGCATATTGTTGATTAGGTGACGGATTCGTAGAGGAAGGGTTCTGCGATTGAGTGCTTGCTGTGATTGCTAGATTTAGGATTTGCGAATAAGGTAGGGTTTCTCCCTACTCGATTGATTGTTTATGATTGTTGAGACGGTCCTATGACATGTTTGCTGGCTTGATAATGATTGTTGACTGTATTCATATATTGCTGTTGTATATTGATGAGATTGAGATTGTGATACGGTTCCGGCTGAGTGGGTCACTGTGAGAGGTGACTCACGCCCCATTGTCGCCTCTTGGGATTCTCTACCAAGGGGGATGTGCACATTAAGGACTTGGGTTCGCTCATTGAGCGGGGATTTGGTGGGCAAGGCTGCGGTCCCCCACTGGCGGTGTGGATTATCGTTGCGGCGGTAATCTGGCAGGACTACACGGTTGTAGTCGGTTACTTGGAAAGGAGAGGATGTTGGAGAAGAGTACTATTGACTTATGATTTATCTTGCTTCCGCTTGTGTTATTATCTTGCTTTTGTATTCAGTTAAATGACCCCGGTTGTTGTTGTCTTTGACCTGCTGTGATCCATTCGAGGATAATGAGCAGTTGGTTTAGCAGGTAATGAGCTTGTTGATGATGTGCTTATGGGATGGGAGGAAGAGTCACCACGAGTTCATGATTAGCTAGCTGACAGTATTAGACTTTATGTTTGAGACAGTATTTATCTTTTCAGTTGTTTTGTTTAAGACGGTTGTATGAGTAACGTTATTTATTAATAAAGGTACTTGCATTGTTATTTGATGTTTACTACCTCGGTTATCCGAGATGGTAACGCCTTTATATGTTAGGGTAGCCCTTGGTAAGGTACTCCATTATATGGGGGTGTTACAGTTATCCCCCGTGAAGTGCCCTAAAATCATAAAGGTAGTTTTGTGAAAGGCAATATTGCAGGTCATTTACTGTGCAAGCTACGAGGCTAATCACTCAAACAAAGATGTGTACTTCCTCCATTCAACTCTAATTTAGCATATTTCCATTTTCATCCATTCATCTTCACTCTATCACTTTCCAAAAAAAAGAATGACAAATGACCCTTTTGTCCTAATTACAATCTCTTATTTACACAAATTGCCACTACTTGGCCCACTAATTTTAACAATCAAAACCCACCCTAATACTAATTTGGGCCAATTAGTAACCCCTAACCCAACCCAATAAACTAATCCTTCCCTCCAAATTTCTATAACCCAACCCAATATACTCCCTTATACCCATTCAAATTTTGGTGACAACCAAACCCATTTACTCCTCATCCCCAACTACTCCTCTCCCACTTCTCTCTCAACTTTCTCTAGAATTTTCTAAAACCCTAAATCCTCTTTTCTCTCCATCTCTCTAAATCGTCTTCAGTCTTCTCACTCACCTTTTTCCCTGTTAATTGCAAGATCTCGTCTGTTTTACATTTATTTTCCATAAATCTTCACCTTGTTTCAACGCTCGTCCTTATTCTTCATCCTCTATCACTCTTTTTTCTTAGATCTTCATGGTACCTCCACATGCAAACTATGGTAATGAGTGTCTTCAGTGTGTTCTTGATTGGTATCAGCTTGGTTCATCAAAAGATGAAGAAGAAGAAGATGAACGTGAGGAATCTAGGCCTGAGTTACCTCCTCGAAACACGATTAAAACACGAAATGGCGGAAGTATCGACATTTCTAATATAAATGACATATAATTAACATAATATATCACAAAACTGTCTCAAAAGCAACTATGGGAAGGCATAAATATGTATAAAATTATGACTCATCAGCAGCCATAAAGTCAGGATAATCATTCTTGATGTGAGGCCTGACATTATCTTGTTGTATGGATATATGCTTGCTTAATCCTTTTGGCCATACACTCCTAATAGCTGGTATAACTTGCTTAATTAGGCATTCGTTTATAACTTGTTTTGTGATAGATTCAATAGGCTTTGTCTCCAATGTCCCTCTTGGCCTATTCCTGCTACCCCTAGCTGCTGGTTGTTTTGTGAATAAAAACATGCCTATTTTCCCATCAAATATTAAATCCCTATCTGCTAAATATATTGGTCTACTAATTGCACACGTGAACACACTTTTGTGATGTACCTCTTTGATTGGAAGACCCTCACCTCTCCACCACATAAAACTTGTTACTACTAATACTTGTGATTGTCATCTGTTGTGTAGAACCACTTCTCTTCCTTGTGGATTGTGTTGTTCATCTCAGTAAACATGATTTCAGTGACCGACATTGCATTGAGATCAAAGAATTCTTCTAGTACTTGTTTAACCACTAATTGTAATACCACGGATCTCTGATTGTCAGTAGCTCGGCCGAGCTGGAGGTTGGCTCGACCGAGCTGGTCGACTAACAGGGTCAGTTGGGTATTCCAACTTTTTACAGAAGTTACTGTTGGGTAGTAGCTCAAACGAGTCATAGTTGACTAGGCCGAGCTGGGTGTTAGCTCGGCCGAGCCAGCGGTTTGACGGATTAATATCCGGAGAGAGAAAATTATGTTTAATCAGTTTCTTAATCATTTTTTAAACACCTTTCTAAAATTTGAATGACGGTTACTCTCTCCCTCTCTTCTACACTAATCACATCAAGGCAAAGGTTATCCGATTTGGGGTTTTTGCATCTCTTTCCGCGTAGATCGTAATCAGTAAGTATTCGACCCTTGTTAATCTATCTTTATGGTTAGAGTTAGTAAACCCTAATTGGGTGATTTGGGGGTAATGGGTTATTAGTGATGGTTGTGATGTAGTATTGTTTGATTATTGTTGTAGGTGACGATGTGGTACTCGTTAAGCGATTGTATGATTGATTGCAGCATAGCGAATTGCGAAAATGTAGGATTTCCTACTTAGCCAATTGTTTATAGCTGTAAGACGGTATTTGATGATTGTTGGTGGATTGATTAGTATGGTTGGATTATCGTTTGTTATGCATCGATGGTTGTGATATGGTTCCGGCTAAGTGAGTCACTCCGAGAGGTGGTCTCACGCCTCTTTCTCGCCTCTTAGGTATCTCGACCAAGAGGGATGTGCACATTAAGGCCTTGGGTTCGCTCGTTGCGATGAGCGAGGATTTTGGTGCCAAGGCTGCGGTCCCCACTGGCGGTGATAGATTACCTGTCGCGGCAGGAATCTGGCAGGACTACTAGTTAGTCGGATACTTATGAGAAAAGAAATTGGGAAAGATTGTGATTGGATTACTTGGCTTCCGCTGTTGTCCTTGATGTTGTTGTGTAGCTTGTTATATTATATTTGCATGCAGTTGATTGACCCCGTTTAAATGTTTTAAAAACTGTGTTGATCCATTCGGAGATGGTGAGCAATTGGTTTAGCAGGTGATGATGCTTGATGGATGTTTGCTTGTGTGCTTGGAAAGGAGTTGTCATCACGAGTAGTCGTCTTAGCTTAGCCGCCAGTAGTCGTTTCGAGACAATTGTATCTTTCTTCTTTTGGTTTGGAGTTGGTTTTGGACCTTGTATCGCTTTAAACATTACTTAAAGTATTACAGTTATTGTTGTTATTTGGTGTTCACTACCTCGGGCAACCGAGATGGTAACGCCCTTATATGCTAAGGTGGCCCTAGTAGGGACCCTTGGTATATGGGGGTGTTACACCAATGACTTCAGTGAATGGAGTAACCTTTGGTCCTTGTGTAAATCAGTGAGTTTAGGATGTAAGGGGTTTGGATGGGGTTTAAGTAAATCTTCTTTCACCCATGCGGACTGTTCCAACTGAAACTCCGTTATTTTCGGCAATCCTCACAATTGTGCCTCTAAGAGAATAATCCGGTGATTTGATAGCTCAACATTTGGTAGTATTCTTTTCCTATTTGTGTTGCCTATTCTCTCACTCTCAGAGATACTTTTATCCTTCACATTGTACGGAAATGGATCCTCTCCATTTTTTCTCACAATCTATTTGAATAATAAATACCCCTTTCCCTCCCATTTTCCCTTTATTTTTATGTGTAAATTTAGAACCGTTAGATGTTGCCAAAATGTGATCCAGATCATTAATAAGAACTTACCTCTCCATTTCTTTTTAGAAAATGGAGAGAAAATGGGCTCACATTGTACCTTGTAGCTGCCTCCTTGATTGCACCATGACAAAGCTTACCATTTTTTTTTTTTTTTT
>JAGPOY010002020.1:14065-29755 GCA_018983105.1 Silene uniflora | reverse complement strand
GTTCAAGAAATCATTCAAGCAACATGTTTCTCTGATGGACAATTTCCTTTAAGATATCTACGAATTTCTTTTGCTACATTTAGAATCAAAATTGCAATGTTTGATCCTTTGATTACCAAGTTCCAGAAGTTCATTCAGCATTAGTCTTCACAATTACTCTCTTATGCTGGCATGTCCCAACGCATAAGCTCAATTATCATTTGTTTGGATAATTACTGGTGCTCTAATATAATATTTCTTCTGGATGTTGTTAATCATATTAATAAATTGTGTAAAGATTTCTTTTGCGGTATAACTAATAGAGGCATGAAAATGATATTTAAAAGCTGGAAAAACAATATTCCCTCCCATCCACTCCAAAGGTAACATGGACCCACTTTTTGTGAGAGGAAAAGTGGGTCCATGTTACCTTTGGAATGGATAGGAGGGAGTATGTTCTTCTAGGAAAATGGTGGATTTAATATCAAAGATATTCTTGCTTGGAATCAGTCCTTACTCCCAAAATGGGTCTGACTATTATTTGCAACTACTAAAGAAATGTGGTCTAAATGGCAACAGCCTTATGTTCTCGAGCATGAAGATATTTGATTACTTTCCTTCTAGTTTAAAGGAAATCATCAAGTTCATGGATTATTTTTAGGCCACAGTTAGTACTATCCAGTAGGCTAAAAATCTGTTAAGTAGTTGGGTTACTGGTACCAAGCTTCTGACCAACAAAACATTCACTTACTTGAGGAATGCTCCTATTATTTGTACCTGGGTTAAAGGGTTTAACCACTCGGGTATAATCCCAAGTCACAGAATAATCTGTTCAATAGTTGTCCAAGGGCCATTAGTAGCTACTGATAACCTTCAACTTCGAGGATTTTACGTAGTAAATAGATGTAGCCTTTGTGAGGATCGCGAGGAAACTCATAATGACTTTTTTTTTCTCTTGTTTTTTTTTTCTCAAATAAGGTATGGGAATCTGAAATGGATGTATATTAGTAGAGTAGGTCAGAGCCTGAACGAGGAGTGGAATCACACTCTTATAGTTGATAAAAAGAAAACTTTTCATTTGCATACCTCTCAAAACGATGACTAAAAAACTCTAAATCTATTTCTCTCGATTGTTAACTTTATAGCTTCTACGATTTATCAGATTTCTTGAGTTATAAATAATTATAATAAGATTGTAAAACAGATAATTAATTTATTACATTGGTATGAATGATACCATCATTCTTTTAATTTTTTATCAAATAAATTTAATGTTTGCACTCTTGGCAAACTTTCTTTTTTAACATTAGTGGTGGTGGTTGTCGGCTTGGGTTGCAGTCGTTAGGGAAAATGCGGCTTAGGGAACGTAAGGGTGGCATGGCGAAAAGGTTGTTATGGGTTTGGTGGTTAAGGGTGAGGAAATGGTCAAGTGGTTTGTCGGAGGCAGTAAGTTATCATCAACTTCAATTAGGGGAGAGATGGGATGTTATGTCGTTGATGAGGGGAATGAGGGAGAGTGCGACATCGTCTGGGGTGGAGGGAAAAGTGGTGTAGATTATGGCACGTGACAGTGCACTATTGAGGGAGGTCGCGATGGTGTATTTGTCACGAGATTATTTATGGCCGGCGCTTTATGGCGGTGGCGAAGGCGGACTGATGCCATATGGGTGGGAAGAGGAAGGGTGGTTAGCGGTGTTGGAGTGGTGGTGAAAAGTTAATGTTATACTATTCTCTTTTTTTTTAAAGAAAATTTAACAAGAATAATCCAATCTATAGGCGGTCTTCTCATATTAATCCCAACTTCAGTTTAGCCCACAATAAACCATACTTTAGATGTACTATTCTCAAAATAGACTAAGGTAACCGAGTACCTGTTTAATAGGTAGTTTCCAGATATATGTATTTTCTTAATAATATAATACATTATGAAAAATCAGGGACAAATAAAATAGGAGGAAGATATGAGAGATTGATAAGTGAAAAGGAAGGAAGAATGGAGGGAAATTGAAAGTTGATAATAATGGAGGATAAAGAACGGAAGAACAAGACTGATTAAAAAAAGACATTGGGCCCTAAAATGACACTTAACCGGAAATTTCAGTCAAAAAAATGTCAAGTTTAGTATGAGATAAAAGTGGTTGTTGTTAAGTTTATTGTGGGTTAAACTGAAGTTGGGATTAATATGAGACGACCACCTATAGGTTGGATTATTTTTGTTAAATTTTCCTTTTTTTAATTGAATTTGTAGACAATACATGAGGATGGAATGAAGGGGGTCTTATGGAACAATGTGTATTGTATTGAGTTCAAAGTGTATTGCGAAAATAAACACCCTTTATTGCTGAGAATTACTAAGATATAAGATTGTCTATGTAAGTTTACATGATATTGTGTATATATGATCTAATTTTATTAGTCACATACTTCATTAAGGCTTTTATTGAAAATATTGACGTGACTCTTGCGTTTAAGTATTATATTCTAACTTTAATGAGGATGAATGCACTTTTAATGTTTTTGAAAGTCATATTCATAATTTAAATGGTATCAATATTTTTTATTTTTTTGGTTCTATACTTATCCAAGTTTGTTACATTATAGTTTTCATTCGAGAATTAAAGGAAGGTTACAACAATGTAAATACCATGATAAGACGTACCGGAAAAAAGTTTTTGAAAATGAAAAGTGTATGAGCATAAAATATGGTCATGAATAACAATGTTTTAAACAACTGTAACATATGGCACTATAAAACCATAATTTCATATCAACGACAATAATCGCATAGAATTTAATCATAGGATAACCAAAATAATGTTATTTTTACCAGTTGAATTAAACAAGTGGCTTTGTCTCTTAATAGGGTTCTATATTTACAATTTAGAGTATTTGGTTTGCCATGTATTGCATGGATATACTAACTTTCCGTTAAATTTATCAGCTCCAGCATTATTCGCACTTGGAGATTCTTTGGTTGATACAGGAAACAACAATCATCTTCCTTTAACGTTGATCAAAAGCAACTTTCATCCTTATGGCTTAAATTTCCAAGATCAAAAGCCTACAGGAAGATTTTGTGATGGTCGTCTCACTGTCGACTTTTTTGGTATATATTATGACTAACTGTGAAAGACCCACTTAAATATTTCAACTTTTAGATCACATAGCGCTAAATGACAGTTTTTTTAACTAGCAAATTCATTAAATTCATTTCTAATACTTATGATCTGTGTTTAAACTCAATAAAATTTTCACTCTAACTCCATTCATACTAATTTAATATTTACCATAAGTGTCATTTCCAATTTTTCATGATTCTTTTAAGTAATATATTAATATGTGGTTGCAGCTGAGTTTCTAGGTATAAAGAAGCATTTGCAAGCATATCTTGATCCGAAATTAAAAGAAGAGGATCTACTTACTGGTGTGAGCTTTGGATCAGCGGGTACAGGATATGATCCAATGACTTCAACTATTGGAGTAAGTTGGACACTTTATTCTTCACGCATTCATGTTTACGTCAGGCACAAGTTTTTATTTATTTATTTTTTTCATTATTGTCACTAATTTGAAACAAGCCATTTGATAGAAGACGTTTAGTTTATTGCAAGCATTGTTAAGAGATGTAATGATTGCAGTTAGTCAAACCAATGAGCGGGCAACTAAAGATGCTCAAAAGTTATCGTAGAAAGGTGAAATCCATCATCGGACGTCAAAGAACAGATTTTCTTCTCAGGGAAAGCATCTTTATTATCGCGGCTGGGAATTGTGATCTAGCAAATACTTACTTTGCTTTGCCTTTTAGAAGGCTACAATATGGTCCTAAGGCTTATACATCTCTTATGATGAAATATGCTAGTCGTTTTCTTGAGGTGATTTATCATTAATCTTAAGCATAAATCAAAATTTAATACCACTATTCTTTGGATTTAAAATACATTTTAGTGTAAATGAAACTTCATTTTAAAATAATGAACCTTCGGTTTATAATATCTTGACGAAAGTAATTTTTATCATTCCTTAAATTAACGATCTCAAAGGAGGTGATTATTGTGTTTATCTTGACTAATTTATTTATATTTATTTGTTTATCAGAAGCTATATAGTTTAGGGGCTCGGAAAATTGGTATAATCAACTTACCACCCTTAGGACTAACTCCTATAGCAAGAACACTAAGAGGTGGTTTATTTAGACATGTTCCAAAAAAATACGACAAAGCAGTAAGGACGTTTAACACTAAACTCAAACTTGAAGTTCAGTTCCTCAACTCTCAACTTCCTGAAGCAAGGATTGTTCTCTTTGACGCTTACAATATTGCGCTTGACATCGTTTACAATAAAACACAATATGGTTGGTCTCCTCACACTTTTCAATTTTTAAAGTAATATGTCGTTTGTACTATTTTGGTAATATACTAATTAGTTATGCAATATTCAATGTGATATTCATCATGATTCTAGCTTTTACATATTAGATAACAATAATGATGGTAAGTTGTGAAATTGTAGGGAATGAATGGCAAAAGGTCGTAGTCGACACCATTTTTAGTAGAAATGTGAATTTGTCTCTTTGAGTTGTCAATACAAGAACCAGCATGTGTATATCAAGTGGACTTATTCCGCATTATAGGAAAGCATTAGAGACATTTAACTTCAGTAGTTTTAGAAAAAATGTGTCTATAACACATTGGAAATTACAAGATACCTTTTCATCTTCAGCAGACTCAATTGTTTCGTTTGATTTGCGAATTGGATAAGTCTTGGAATACAACTTCACGGAGCCAATAAAATGTTTGTTCTCTTGTATCTTAGTGTTTCGATGCAACTCTCCTCACACATAATTAGAAATTAATACAAGTATTGTTGTTAGGCTTTGTGCATCTGATGCGATAATCAATGTATCGTATCATATATAAGTAAAAGTTCTTTAAGGCATGTAGGAGGAAAGGCCACATATAATTTTGACATTTTATACAATTAATTTGGACTTTGATTACTTGAACAGGATTTGAGATTGATGATAGAGGATGTTGTGGAACAGGGTTTTTAGAAGTTGGGCCTTTCTGCAATGTCTTTTCAAAGGTAGCTGATGTCAGTCAATGCATATTTTGGGATAGTTATCATCCAACTGAGGCAGTCTACAACATTATGGCTACAAAAATATTTACTGATTATTTTCCTCTATTTTTTAACTCGAACTCTAAACCCTAGGAGATGACACTCTATTCAAACAGTAAAAATATCGTTCTCAGTTTCGTTTTATGTAATGTAATATTGAAAATGTGCTTAGTAATTGTAGTCCAAGTTTATGATTGCATATCTTTAATGCTGCTACATAATCTTCCATAGTTAACTATGTCTAAAAGGTACCTCATATAATTGCATCCGTGAGTGTGTTATCTAATTAAAATACGTGGTTGCTAAATCCCGCATCCACTTTTACTATATCCTACACATTTTGCATTCTTTTTCCATCATTACCCTTCATACCCCCAACCTCCTCGCAATCCATGACCATCCCCACTCCCACACCATCCTTAGTCACCCATCCACCAGCACCACCACCCATCCCCAACCATAACGACCACACTTTGTCGTCGACCACCCCTCGGACCCGTCAAACCATCCCTTGCCCAGCCTTGTCGTGGATTAAACGACATAATCATTTCCCCCTTCGACCTTCCCCAACACCCACAAACGTCGTCGACCCTTCGTCGCCGTCGACACAATCTCATTCCCCGCCCTCCGTTATCGGTGAGTCGCTCTATGTGTCGTGGGATTTTTTTATTTCTCGATGGGTTTTCGATTACTCAGCACCCTCCGCGTCGTTGACTCTCTATCGTCGTCGATCCTCCTCACCGTTGTACCTCCTCATCGCCAACCTTCCATCGTCGGTTAGTACCCCTAATTTTGTGATTTTTGGGGATTTTCGATGGATTTTTTAGAATTCAACAACCTCTGGTTGTCGTCGATCCTCCAGCGTCGTCGCCAAAGGTGTCGAGCAACAGACGTGGACATAGATTTGGGATGATGGTTTTTTTTTTGTTTTTTTGGGTTTCTTGCTCTCAATTTTGGGTAAAAAGTAAGCGGGGTAGAGTCGGAATAAGGCGGACAAATGTGTTAGAAACAGTAAAATCTTGTGTTGGATTTAGCATTACCCTTAAAATATTCAAGATATGGTGTAGAACTATGGATTATATGAGAGATAAAAGCATTCATTGCCACTGTAAATGTTAGTTTTTTTCTATTTTCACTATTGTAAATTATTTTTTTCTATAACTGAGACTCAAGAACATTTGTTACGTTACTTATTGCCATTTTAAAACCTTTAACTTGCTATTGCAGGTATTTTCCTTCTTTATTCTTTTCCTTTAATTTAAACTCAAAATTAAATTAATGAATAATATTCTTTGTCTTTTGTATTTCTTTCATATTTTTTAGATATTAACTCGGCTACACCGCTACACATTCAAATAAGACGAGAAAAGTGACCACAAAGTGATAAATATTTAGTTAATATCTTTTAAAGCGTCGAACATTATTCTCAATTTATGTTTCACTACGACGAATATGGCGTGGTTATGTTGTTAGCTTTTCAATGCTTTTAAAATCAAATAGTACTTTCTGCAAATACCAAAAACATAAATTTGCTCGAGTTATTTAGATAATTGGTACACTTCCCAAATATTAAACTGCAAGTAGGTCTCTAAATAAATTTATTTGGATACTCACTGCAATTTGAAATAAAAATGATAGTAAAATTAATTAAATGGATGGGTCGTATACTGTATAATGGGGTCTAATAAAAATAGTTACTCTCAATTTATGATAAAATAGGTAAGATTATTATGCAAACATGTACCAAATGAAAAAGTCATTTTGAGTCACAATCAATAATAATGGTTACGAATTATACATAAAGATAAAGGTATACGAAAAAGTAGTCTTTCAACAATAGTGAGAGACGTCTCCATCGAGTTTGGTGTTAAAATGTGGAGACTTAAATATTCGAAAAACATTCACCGAGTATATTACGTTGCAACTTTAAAACTATAATCAACCGTGTATCTCGGTTTTGAAATATTGTCGACCTCGGTCAAAAATTCAAAAGTATACGAAAACATTATATTTTTGTTAGAAAAGGAAAAAAAAGGGCAAAAATTAAAATATAGTCGTACGACATTTAAAACCGTAAATGAAACAAGTTTTTTCGTTAATTTATCATTTAACTTTATGAAAAAGAAAAAAAAAACATATAAATTACCTCCAATAGCAGGTTACAAGTTTGAGAAATGGCAATACCTATAGTAATATATATTCTTAAGTGACACTACTAGAAAAAAGTAGTTTACAATGGCAAATTTAGAAAAATCTAAGTTTTAGGGTGGCAATGAGTGCTTTTAACTCAATTATATGAATACATCAATAAATGTTCTTTATTATTAATCACTCGAATAGGCTACTAAATATCCTAACGATTATTTATACTAGAAGTTTAGTTATTTTCCTGTCATTACTAAAAGTTTAGTTCTTTTCCTGTCATTACTAAAAAAATGGTCGTAATGTTGTAAAAGAGTTAAGAAAACTTTTTTAAAAAATGTATGTTATTTTTAATTTAGGGATTTTTGTAAATAACCCCCTTATATGTTCATATTTTTACAAATAACCCTCTTATATGTCGATTTTTTGTAATAACCCCCTTAATTCTTTCTTAATTCAAAAATTCACCTCCAAAATTGAATTACGATGATGCTTTTTATAAATCCCGATCTAATTACGACATTCCGACTTTAACTTAACTAAACTACCCTTACTAATTGCACTCACCCAAGTACCCAACCCACACCGTCCTACTTCAGTCATTCATCCCCAAATCAATTATTCATCCTTCGTCCATTTCTCTCCTCAATTCTAAGGCTAACCAAAGCTTCTAAGAAAGCATCAGCTTGAATCCTAATAAGCTAATCTAATTAAGTGCTAGATAAAATGTTGTTTGCTTGCGTAATGTCATTTGTACTCAAGTTGCCGTTCTTTGTTTAGATTTGTGAATTTCCATTCCGGATTGGAATGTGTAATTATTGTAGTTTGATCCCATGGTTTAATTTTTGTCAATGATTGTAAGACTAGTGACCAAACAATTAGCTTGTTGAGTTGCACTTGCAGATCCAATTTCGTTGATTGCTCCTTCACTTGTCCCTTCAAATTTGTCGTCCTAAGCACTAAAGAAAATCAAATGAATGAGGTTGCATATTATCGATTACATAAACATAAACAATCTATCTAGAATTCTATTATACGTGTGATTGTAATTAATTGATTTGGGGATGAACTTGAGAGTAAATGAAAGAAACAATTTGAATGAAGAAGGTGGGTGTGGGTTGGGTGAGTGGAATTAGTAAGCGTAGTTTAGTTAAGTTAAAGCCGGGAATGTCGTAACTAAATCGGGATTAATAAAAGGCATCATCGTAATTCAATTTGGGGGTGAATTTTTGGATTAAGAAAGAATTAAGGGGGTTATTACAAAAAAATGGACATATAAGGGGGTTATTTGTAAAAAGATGAATATATAAGGGGTTACTTTCAAAAAAACTCTTTAATTTATTTTGTAGAACGTGAAGTTATATATTTAAATCGTAAAAACAAATGTCACCATCACATCAATACAATCTTTATAAATCAGGCTGTAATACATCACTTATATATCAAGCTCTAGTCTATTGCATCAGTTTTTGGTATATGTAGCAACCACTTCAAACTTCTATACAGTTAATAAAAGCTTTATTGTAAACACATAGAAAGAAACATGGTCATGAGTTTCAGTTTTCTTCTACACAGACAACAAGCATCCTCATTACAGTAGCCAATTTTGCTAAGCTTTTCTCACATATTTACGTCTTTATTCGTAATCAACCATATTTTGGTAGAATGCTTGAGGTAGGCCAACTATTTCAAATAGTTCTATATTAGTTGAATTAATCTCTTTCTACTTCATTTATAGCTTCTAGTAACCGTATCCCTGAGCATCTACAATCCATGTTCCATTCTTGAAGCCTCCACTAAACTTTCCCTTTACATTGCATATTCTTTTCAATACCAGCTGACATCCTTTTTTGGTGTATATAGCTCAAACCCCTGATTCATTATGTATATAATGTGCGGTGAATTCATTTGACTCCACAATCTAGCAGGCTGACTATAAATCAAATCTACTAGTTTTGGCATTGGTGCATTATTCCCAGTGTATGATACCAAGCCCCCATTTCTCCTCGAGTGCAAACTTTAGCCTATGCATCTTGAGAGACTCTACAATACTCAGATAAGTGATTCCAACGGAAATTGTCGAATACTTTCAATCTTCTTGATCACACTTCTAGGGAGTAAGAAAATGGGGGACCAATAAGTGTGTAAAGTGTTGATGACAAAGTTAATAAGGGTAACCTTGAATATGATATATTTCTGGCTACTAGGCGTCTTACTCTAATAGTCATTTAATATTGCAATTCATCTTTTTTTTAGGAAATATTGTAATCTACACACAAACCAGACCATGAGTAAGTCATCTACACACATCATGTAATTGGGCTTTAGATTTCCACAAAGAGGATGATAATTGAAAGGTCATTTATTTGTAGCATAGGTAATTATTTTTGTCAGGTATGACATGCATATGACAAAGAGCAGAGGAGATCGGGTATCCCTATCTAATACCTTATTTTCCCTTCAGTAACCAAATTGGTTTCCATTATGTTTGAGAGTGAAACTTAGAGAGGTGACGCAGGTCATAATCATATATTTTTTAATTAATCACGAAATTTATGAGATTCGAGCATCTAGTCTTCAGATTTTCATTTCACGCTATCATAGGCCTCTGGAGGTCAATTTTGAAGTGGCATCTAAAAGACACACTTATTTTGTTATATAATTTCATAATATCTTGGCATATCATTATTGTTGTGCGGAAGCAATATGGAGTTGATGTAAAAATAAAAGACATACAAGATTTACATGGTTCGCTATCAATGCGATAGCTACATCCACAGGGGCGAGGGAAAATATTTCACTATGTCAGGAGAATTACATACTACAAAAGATGAGCACATAGTTTTTCTAGATCTGCCTCTAGTTTTTGCCTCTTAAAACTTTCAATATGTTTGCCTCACAAATCTCTCCTTCAAAAATAGTTAGGTTAAGTTAGGGTTTATATGTTAAACTACCCTAACAAAGACTAATACAATTAATTAGGAAACTAATAAAATAAACTTTCCTAAATAAACAAGGAATCAAGTCTTAACAAAAGACTAATCACGAAACTAGAAGCAACCCAAAAAAATCCACTGTCTTGCAAAGTCCCATGGCAATGAAGGGAATCAATCACCACGTACAACACTTCACTGAATTCAGCTCAACAACAATATCGTGTACATTTTCCTCGATCAATTTCCATTGGCTTTGTTTCTATTTCTTTTCTTCCTTGTTTTATTTATCATCTTTAATCTTACTCCCACATATCAATGCAATATACGAGTCACATTCTAACAATAACATTCTCCAAACTATGTCTACCTTTTACAAAACGCTCCTTAGTTTGGGTGATGGTGTCTGGTAGCACAACATCCAGTTAAATACTTAGAAGTTTGGATATCGCCTTATATACCACATTGCAACCGGCTATTTGTCTAAGCTATTTGACACTAGTTGATTTGTCCACTTTAGGAATCAAAATGATAGCAGGAGCATTAATCAAAGTGACCTTACTTGATTTATACTGTCTTCTGCAACTCTTTACATTAGTTAACATCATCCCCACAGGTTTTGGTTTCCCCATTGTCGTTAACAGTCACTCGTGCTAACCACAACACACAGCCCCTGTCACGATCCATCTTTAAGTAAGGACGTGACACCCCCTACTAACGTTTATTTAACCTTTCCCTAAATAGAGTTCACCAGTATTGCTTGCTACGGTGTTATTTGGTTTGTGGTCTAATGGCAGATTGACAGCCAAGTACCTTTCTTTTTGTTGTGTAAAATAAACGATTATGGATATGATTAGGGGTAAACTAAAATATATGATACGATTTCATAATACAAGTACTATATGATGATATTCCCTATATGTTTTAATTATTTGAATTTTTGTACGAATATCATAAAAACGTATTATCAAAATTTGAAACTGGTTATACAATGTGTGATACAGGTTTTGAAAGAAAATATAAAAACCAAAAATTTATACCAAGTTGAAAATTTTTCTATGTTACGTTACTCCTAGCACCAACACTAACTCATCAATAAATAATTGGTGTTACTCTTTCACATATGGGCTTTACTTTTTCACAACACTTTTTTCATTAATCTTCCATATAATACGCTTTTACTTAAACTTAATCAATTTAACTCTGGCATTAACCTTTCTTCCTATAACCGAATTTAATTACTCCAAGGACTTTAACAACAGCGGATCTTAATTCTCCGATTAATGATACAGTTTACTGGTTTTCCAATTATTAATATTGTTCGTTTGATTTTATTTACTTTAACACGGCTTTTTGTTTATTGAAAATTGAAATTTGGTTTAATGGTTGGCAGAAGGCGCGGTGGTGAGCCTAGTGCATGCATGGTGGTGTCAGGTGGACAATGGTGAGAGTGGGCGCGGTGGTGATGTTGGTGTCCGATAGTAAGGGTGGTGCGCTTGGTGAGGGTGCTGCAATAGGGTCGTGTGCGATTGGTGGTTTGGGTAATGCATGGTTGGTGGTAGGGGTGATGCGGGGGTGTAAGGTAGGTGCGCAGTTCATGGTGGCGCTGTTGGTGGCAGGTATAACAACATGACCCACCACCGTTGTAACTCAACCCCAAAAGATGGGATGTGTACCTTTGAGCCCATTATTTGTCCTCATTTAAGCCCAAAATAACAAGGCATTGTTACAAAGTGGTAGCTGGAATCATTTATAAATATATCACAAGCTCCTTATTTTCCCAACGTGGGACAATTTTCCTGTCAAACTTTTGGGATGTTAAAGCTAGGATATGGTTGTCCGAAGGGTACGTGGTAAGTGGAATATGCTTGTGCGAGGGAGTAAGATGAACGGTTGTGTGAGGGTTGTGCAGTTGGTAGTGGTGATGTACGGAGGGGCATGCTGGGAATGTTCGGCCGGTGATTTGGTGAGGGTGGGTCGGTGGGTGGGTGGGGAAGGTGGTGTTGGTGGTGGTGGCTAGAGTGATTTTTTGGGTTTTTTCTTATATGAAATTTCATTTAGTTATTTAATTATTATTTTTGCTTTTTTAAATATTAACTAGTTTTATTACCTCTGAATATTCGGTCTTTTTCGTGTTTAACATAATTTGTTTGGTATCTGTTATCTAATAGAAGACAAATTTGTTACATCAACAAATTATAATGACCATGTCAAGTTGATCAAATCAAATGATGATGGAAACTTTAATAAAAAATGATTGTCTTGCATAATACGAGTAGTTAATAATAGTAGTTTAATGCGGATCGGGTTTATGATCACAAAAATTAAACTTCAAGACATATAAAGCGCACAATCCTTAATGCAAATTATCCTGAAATTTGTAGTATCATTATTTGATAAGTTAAATTTACTATTGAAATATCTTTTAAATTTCATAACGTAGGTCCAACATCCTTTTCGCGCTTGCTCATCAACTTATCAAATTTTCCATTGTTCTATATAAGAAATCCACATAAACAAATTAGGAGTAAATGGATTTTTCAAACAAATGGATAGACAAATACGTTACTGGTAAAGGAGTCATTTGGGAAGCTCGTTAGACAATATTGTTGTGTAGAGATTCTTCAAGGATTCAAGCTCATTGTGGATTTATCATTCTCAATTTCTCATAAACCAATGTCTTGCAATTATGTTGAGGGTTCAATTATTTGAAGGTTTATGTGCCATCTTGACCTAACATGAAACGTCTTTTATATTGGAAGGTGAAGAGAGTATAAAAGAACATTATATTTCACATTAATCAAAGAAGACGAAAGGGAGATAAACTGAAATCATTCAATGAAAAGTATGTTCATATTCAATTTACAATACATGAATTAAATCAAACAAAGTACTATCCCAAAAGTAAAGACTACTCATTGTTAAATTAAATTAAATTAAATTATCAATTAATTGTTCCGCTTTTTTTGGGTAACTAGTTGTTGGCACGCGCGCTATCGCGCGCGTTCCCCTAATTCCGCCACTTAATTTATAGCTACATATTTAGGTAAACACTCAATTTACAGCTACATGTGATATAACTTTTCATAACTTTTTATCTTAAATCTTTAGAAAAATAATAACTTAAAGTATCGGGGATGATACTTCATCTTGTTTTGTACTCCTTTCGTCCGAGTTAATTATTTATCCATTCTATTTTATCAGGGTGTCTCAGTTAATTGTTTTCCTTTCGATTTTAGATATACCTTTGATGAGTAACTTGATCATCCACACTCAATTTGGTCCACGTATCATCTAATAATTGGTCCACTTCCCTTTCATTAGTCTTTGTACAAAAATCGAAGGCAAACAAATGACCGGGAATGGAGGTAGTAACAAATTAACAATACCTTTGTCTTCAATTTTGTGTTTAAGAATAAACATGTATAAATTCTTTATGATAAAATTGTCTCATTGGACTTCTGCATAATCGAATAATTACATAGGCTCGCAACCGTCACTACTATTTACAACTTGCAAGCATAATGTTCTAGAAGTAATATAATTGTTCGAAAAATTCCATTGGCTCCGCCTCAACGAATTCTCTACATTATGTTTTGGCACTATTTGACAGGAGATTATTATCCACGCTCAATAGACTACTACCTCTTTTTAGTTTAATCTCACGATTATAATCCACACTCAATTTGGAACATGATTTGACAGGAGATTAGCAACGATTTTTCGAATCTCCATTGGCCATGTTGGCGACGAGTATCCCTCCTTCACCATTTTCCTAGTCTGATGCTCAAAAGTCCAGCATCTATTCTACCTCATGACGCGCCAAGTAAAAATCTGATGCAAGCTCCAAGTAAGAAACCTGATGCAAACTGACTTTCTTCATCTCTAGTATATCATTCAAATGACCAAGGGTCGCCACCACAATATTCACTGCACTATCTAGCTCCCTCAATTAGGGGTCTTTAATTACCTGATAAATAGACTACTACCTCGTTCCAGTTCCTCACATAATCAACATTATTATAGCTAGAAGTATCCAGTTATTTAGTTAGGACTTGGGATATACCATTGCAATAGATTAAATTCCATTTGTCACAATCATTTGTTTACCTTTTTTATTTTAAAAGGTAAATAAATGATTAAAACGGAAAAAACAGTTCTATGCAAATCGTGAGATTATAAAACTCTAAACCCTGCGACATTCTTCAGGCAGGCAGACAACTTATCGAAGACTCCCCAAAAATCACATCTCCATACTTCCTTATTGAGTCCTAACAGTCACAGAGTTCAAATGTTATTGCTTTTCAATTAATGAGCAACTACCACATTGGGCATGCAATGCCTTAACCACGGTACATTCCGAAGAAGCGTGATGTTGACAAAGTAGGTTAACACTGTAAAGTTCCATGTTTGGATGTCACAAATTTTCTTGATAAAAAAGTTTCAATATGCTCTTGAAATCCCAATCCAACTAATGAATGTTGGGCTGAGGTCGTCCTTGTGAACGTGTTCACAACCTAAGAAGTGCAAGTAAAATGTTTGACGAGTACTCACCTCTTTAGGACCGGGGGCCTCCGTAGCAATGTAATGGTTGCCTTGGCAGTTGATAGTGGGGTTTGCACTATCAATTTACCTGTGACAGAAAAAGGATCCCATAATTCAGTTGTAGACATGCACACTAACCCATAAAAGAAGTACCCTTCACTAAAACTAAGAAAATAAATAAAAGCTAAATCTGCACCGAGGCATGAGCATAAGATTTACAGGCATTCTCCCTAAACATAATTTTTTTTTACCTTTTCAATTGGTTTATAGACTGGCTTGCAATTGTAGCCTAGAAACTAATTACCAAAAAAATAACATACAAGGAAAAAACTCATTGATTGAATGCAGTTACGCACGCACAAAATTGCTAACTTACCAATAGCGTGAGCTTCCCCGTCTCTGAACAGACATTGCATAAACAAGAGATCGCAACACCTCAGGTCCAACAAATCAAAATCAAACCAAAAAACCAAAAACAGGGATTGGAAGAATGCAGAGATAAATATGTGTCGGTGGAACGAAGTCTAACAATTTAATTAACCATCCTCAAAACCCTAATTCCAGAATGAAACACACGTTAAACCTTTATGATCATTTGTCTACTACGACGCGTTTCTTTATGTTTTTCACAATAGTAACAGAATTGCTATTATAACAGCTGTAAGTGATCCAAACACCCCTACTGAAACTCCAATAATAAGTTTTGATCTAATGCTCAATTGTGTTCCCATCGTTAGATTAGAACTGCCTTCTAAGCTATAAAACAGGACGTGAATTTCAGAACAGGTGAGTTCTATCACACAAAAGCTTATATGAGACGGTCTTATACTATATCTAAACAGGGATGCAGAAGGGTTTGCCTTCTAAAATGCACTTCTATCAAGCCCTTTAAAGAGTATTTTCTAGATTTTCAGTATTTGTTAGAAGAGCACTCACGTAAGCACTATTTTCTTGTTTAGCAAAGTTGAAGGTA
>JAGPOY010002020.1:0-13953 GCA_018983105.1 Silene uniflora | reverse complement strand
AATCACTCACTTTATAATATGAGTGTACCTAGTTTATACAGATAAACTTGCATCTATTTTAGCAAGATTTATATCTCGCCCAAACTCGGTAAATTTCCAAGGTAAGGAGGTAAAGATCCATTCAGCTTGTTGTTTTCTATATGCCTGCAATAGATGATAAATGATCTATGAGAACAACATTAAGATGCTAATGAATTTATAGTGTTGTGTCATGTACCACTATAACTGTAACATACACAATCTTCGAGATGATGAGGTTGCTGATATCGGGGAGGGATTCAGTGAGGGATTACCATCTAACCACCTGCACAACAAGTATGAATGTAAAAACCCGAGTTAGGCATTCGACGCTTGGACATGGGAATAACACTTGGACACAAGAAAGTAATACAAAATGCACAGATTTAACAAAAAATATATCTGAATTATACATGACCCAAAATCAATTAAATTTATACATTAAATAATCAAGTTATCAATATGATTAAAGAATATAAGTAAGCTTCGAAAGAATAAGGAACCCGAATTTGGCATGTGAAGCACCACAATGAAGATGGTGATCTACCCTCCGCAATTTCGTTTCTCGATTATCCATTTCTTGCCTGGACCTTAAATTTAATTTGAAAATCATGTATAAATCCACTTTTAAAGATATGGGTAATCAACAAAGGCACCCGTCAAAGGGGACAATCACACCCGGAAGCATCATCAAGATTCAAGACACTACCTGAAATTAATACCAGAAATCACCCAGTACAAAATAATCTAAACCTATCGAATTAAATCAAACCTCAATGTTAGATATCGCAAGAAACGACGCCATTGTTGTGCAATCCCGATTAGATATCTCGATTATCGAATTAAATCATACCTTGAGCAGTAATCCCGATCTCATACTCATTAATCAAATACTACCCATCAATCACTCAAAGCAAACATAAACAATCAAAAACCCATCATTAATCAAATGAAATGAATATCAAAATAGATAAACAAAATACTCTGTAAGAAAGATGATGAATTGATAGTGTTAAAAGGCAGAGAAAGTGTCGATTGAAATTGATAGAGAATTTGATAAAACAACAACACAATTGAAAGAAGAAAAGGAGGAACATTACATGATCTGGAGTTCATTTCAAAGATATCAGGATTAGCCTCAGACGTTTGGCTAAGCTCAAGTGGAAGGCAAGTTTAAAACAATAGACTAAAATTATTGACTCTAATGAGCTTGCTTTGTTCAGAGGGCATGGAAGAATTCTTAGGTTTTTGCACCTTAGTGAGGAAGAAGGGAGAAGACCGGGTGGGAGGAGAGTAAAGCTGTAAAGGTAAGAATATTGTGAAATGGGGATGTGCGGCTCAGATCAAAGCACAATTGTATGGACGGTCAGGATCGATTACTATTCCTAAGGACACTATTCTTAAGGGGAATTAAAATTTGCATTTGTTTGGGAACTTCTTTTAGAAAGTTCATACATTTAAGATGTAGGGATTTAATGTCGTTAACCCATCATATGACCGCCCCTTCTTCTTAAAATACTTTATCCTATGTTTTATCCCATATTAATCTTATCTATCCACCCATTTCTCTTAAATTAGACCGAGTCTTTTGTTTACCTGTTGTAACAGGTAATGTTCATTTGACAACATGTTTCCTCCTCTTTTTTTCATTTTTCTATCTTTCTTCTTCATCCGTCTTATTTCATCTTTCATCTTTCTTCTCCATCCTTTTCAACAGATCTTCTTCTTAAAATGCCCCATCATATGTCTTATCCCACATTAATTTTATATAGATCCAGCCTATTCTTTTGTCTTGGTTGACCCAAAGCCATTATAAAGAGCAGCTTAATTCCATCATAAAATCATTTCGGGATAGGAATGAAATAGTAGTCGGGTCACTCCAAGACAGGTAGTTCATCTACCCTGCCATAAAAGTCAAAAGATAAGATCTCTTTAGGTTCAGAAATCTAAATACTTTTTCTTAAAGAAAAGGGTCATTTTGACCTTCTTTTAAGCGAAAATCAAATGATAAATATCAATCATGCTGCAAATTGAAATACGGGATTTCCGGAGGTACCATGTGTAGTCCATGTTTTAAGCCTAGGGCTATTGTCCGAATACCAACAAATTGCAAAGAAGGAATTGAAATCCTTATCGGCCCGATGTTAATTTTAATCTGTTACCAAGGAAGGCTTTAAATGTGAGAACTTGCTTGTCGACGCAAACGAGACCTATCTGACGTGAAGTTCCCCATAAAAGTGAAGCTATATTTTTTTTAAGTCCAGTTTGAAGCATAAGTTATCAAGCTAGAGTTCCTGGATCCCTTTCTCTAGTAGGCCCGATTGGATTTATATCTCGTGCAGGGGTATCAAATAAGGGGATATCTCACAACGGTGGAAAAGTCTGCTATAGTTCGAGAAGGCAGAGGTGATGAGCCAAGAAGCTTCGATCAACACAAGTAGCTCGTATATAAGTTAAGGCAGTATAAGTGGTACATCGAACCAGTCAATCCATTCATCTGAGGAGTTTACAACATCTATGGGATTAGTTAACTTTATCTTCAACAATTTCAGCAAGTGAAAAGGAAAGGTTAAAGTAAAGAAAAGAGGAAGATGATAGTGGAAGCTCAAAGGTGAATCTTCAAAACAGTGAAAAGGAACGGTCAAAAGTACAGAAACACAAATAAAATAAAAAAGAAGGTGTTTTTCAATATTTAAAGGGATAGGGTAACATGTCCAACAGGTTGCCTTTTCATCGGCCTGATATAAGAAAAATGAGTGGATAGATAAGATTAATATGGGATAAAACATAGGATGGATTATTTTGAGAAGAAGGGGCATAGGATGGATTAATGGCATGAAATAACCCATTTTTTTGAAGTAAAATTATATCAAATAATTTATAATCCAATACTTAATACAAGTAATTAATTGTAAAAATATGACATAGCAAAAAATTTATTATTTTAGGTTGTCTTTTAACTATGTAGTACATATATTAGCGAGGTCGGCCGGAGCATGGCTGACCTGTTCGCCGAAGAAGTATAGTTTTGACGAAGGGATGATCGCCTGTGGTGAAGAGAGGGGAAGAGAAAGGGTGGAAAAATCACCTAGAATCAATTGAATGAGGAATTGAAAAAAATGATGAGGGTAAAGTCGTAAAAACTATATGTAAAAGAGTAAAATGCGTATGTGTAAAAAGCAACACTCTAAACAATAAGAGGACGGTCTATCTGTAACATCTCATATACCAAGGTGTCTTACCAAGGACCATCCTAGCATAGAAAGGTGTTACCATCTCGGTTGCCCGAGGTAAGCATATCAAATGGACCATAAAGAAACGCATTTATTAAAGTACGAAAGGTTAAAGCGATTACATCGTCAACCAAAATTTAAATGTAAAAAGGTACAAGTCAAACTGTCTCAAGACAAACTGCTAAAAACTCAGCGGAAGCTAAACGACTGTCAACTAGACTCGGCGGCATCCCATCCATCCTGGAAGACAGCTAACAGGCTAAATCGCGCACCTATCAATGATAAACCCGAGGGTCTCTAACTAATGCAGCTAGGGAAGTTGGGGTCGAATCCACTGGGAGGTATTGTTTCTACCTGCTAGTTCAAGTCTGTCTGATGTCACTAAACTGGGAGTTTTGTTGATTTGTTATCTAAACTAACCAACTAAAGCAGAGGAAAGAGGAAAAGGGACTAACAATAAAGAGAGGGAACTAGGATTGTCGGGTTACCAATGAATGTCAGATAATTGCAGCTAAGGTCACAGATAGGTCACATGTATCGGTCTAAGGGGCAGTGAATACATCCTTTCGGTCCTCTATTCGCCCTAAAACACTACTAAATTAACTTTCGCCCTCATTAGAGTGTCCTAATGTTCACTACAGGTCTTACCCCTTCCAATCTTTCGATCTAGGTCAAGGTGTACCTAATCAACTAGCTAAATGCGTCGACTCAAGTAGCTAATTGCAATTAAATGCAGCGATTAACAACAAAGACATGATTTTAGCAACAGATCTGCAAACCTAATTAGCAACTATCGTCAATTCATCGATTCCCCTAAATCCTAGCAAGGAAATTAGCTAAGCATATTGATAATAATGAAATTAACAACGGAATTAATAATTAAAAGCAACATCAAGCAAACATAAAGAGAAAGAATTAGCATACACTAAACAAGAGAAGTAAAAGGGATGGAAGTAATTAAAGAGGCAATTAAACTAAGTGAAGCAAAGAAAGGAATTAAAACTAGAATAAAATTGAAACAGAGAAGAGGGATAGAAATTACAGTATCAGATCCAAGAGTTCAAGAGCAAAGTAACCTAAGAAGGTTTTCAGTATCGAGGGCTCCCCCCAATAATGTTTTCTCAGTTCTCCTTAAATAATAAGAAGACGAAAATTATTAAACAAGCATCTAATGGGCCGCGATAACAACTCACAAATCTCGGTCATAATAGAAAGTAGTCGATCGACCACAAAAGTGCCAGTTGATCGACCAAAAAGTGCCAGTTGATCGACTACAATGACTAGTCGATCGACTTTTCCTCGGCGTGTAATTCCTGCTTAGCGCACTGAACTTCAAACAGCTGTCATTTCTTCGTTACTTGTTACAATCAAGTGTTTTTGGTGGCGTTGGAAAGCTAACAGGATAAGCTTTCATCTACAATTTGAATCACTTAATTATCAGTTTTAGAACTCCATATATGGCTCTTCAAAGTGGGCACTAGTAATTTGAAGCTCTTGTTTTGTCCGCTAAGCTCCCTTACTTCTATTCGCATCTCAAAATGGTAGTTTCCAAGCTCTGACTCAGCTCATCTCCTAAATGCATGCATAGGGACATGTTTCAAGCTTGATTTTTCTCATTTTCGATTCATACCTGCAAATAACACAAGAAAATAAAAGTAGACAATTCGGGGGACATTTGTAGCTAAACACTACTAAATATGCATAGAAATGCGTGCAAATGAAGTACAAAATGCCTATACAAAATGCACGCATCAATAGCATCAACAAACAAACCTGCCAGACAGCTGCTCATCATTCCCCAATGGATTACAACAGGTTTAAAAACAACAATGGGGTCAGTCATCCACATACGCAACCACAAGCTAGTGATAAAATCAATACTAATCAACATAAGTAGCCATGAATACAAATAAGTGAATCGTAATTCAGATCAGCAGGGTCACACATCTCAACCGGTACCCACACCGCCAGTGACCACAGTCTTGCCACCTCACACCGCTCATCGCTACAAGTAAACCCAGGTCATTAATGTGCACATCCTCCTTGTGACGGGAGCCACAAGGAGCAAACAAGGGCGTGAAGACCATCTCCCGAAAATGGCTGCACTCAACCAAAAATACTCAATAAATTATCGATACTACTATTCAACCACCATACTCCACAATAATCCAATCAACCGATTACAAATAACTACACATTGGCAATCACATATACAAATGACTGAGTAGGGAAACCCTACCTAATAGCAATTCCGCAAAATCAACAATTAGCAAAGCTAGAATGGCTCCTCTTTGAAGTCGTCACCTAACAAAGACAATCAATAATCATGATCTATCGCAACAACCATCGCTTTTCCCTAAATCAACCCAATTAGGGTTAACCAATTAAACAACCATAAAACAATAAAACAAGGTAAAAGACACTTACTTAAGCGATGCTACCGAATTGGAAAGGCTAGAACTCCCAGATGATCCACACAAAAGGTTGTAGATGATTAAAGGGATTAGAGGATGAGTAAGTAATTAGGTTTTCTTGTGAAATGTTTTAGAAACTGCTTAACTCACTAATCAAGTCTTTATATAACCTCTAATCCTTTTAATCATAAACCGCAGAAAACTCACCCGTAAAACCAGCAACTCGGTCGAGTAACAAACCTACTTGGCCGAGTTACACCAACTCGACTGAGTATCGCGTTACTCGGTCAAGTGTACCTACGACAGAAACCTGCTTCAACACACCCGACAAGTCACTCGGTCGAGTAAGGCCAACTCGACCGAGCCAACTGCCTATCAAAATCCTTAGTATTACACTATCAGTAACAATGAATGTAAAAAATGTTTGGCCCAATTGTAAACCTAGGCCTATAGGTAAAATAAAACCATTTTAAGGTGAGCTCGATCTATAAATATGGTGATACTATTACTAACGATGATATGCATGTCATTAAGCCGCGATGATATCGCTAGGACTCACGACTCGTATAATTGTTTGTGCTAAATTTAAAAATCAAATGGCTTCCAATATATTTTATGACTTTAATTTCACGTGATGATTAAATGAGTTGTGATTATATGATTACTCCCTCTGTCCCGGGTCATGGGTATACCCATTTCATTTTACGGTGTCACATTCATTTGTTAACATTTTATATTGTGAATGTTTTTTTATAAGTAAGTTGATTTTCCCACGACACTATTATCCACTTATCATCCTTTCACTACCGTCACAAATAGTGCCCTCCTCTACCCCCGGTCTTTATGGCAAAAGCAAAAGTAAACAAATGGGACATAGGGAGTATATAATGACAAGATGAAATGGTTATATGCATGTTATGTAACATTTAATTCTTATTTACGCATGTCTTTATTATTTCCATGCTTGTTTTCTGTGGTTAAGGTGATGTTAGAAGAATGGTTAAATTGTCGTCGCTCAGTGATGGTTGTTAATTTTTTTTTTCCAGATACGAGACTAAGAAGAATAATAACTTTAGTTAAAATTAATGAAGTCTTGTTTAGTGATATTTAAATAGACAATTCGTTATCTATGTCCAGTAGGTATAGGATAAGAAACCCAAAAAGTAAAGAAGTTAATGATATTTTCATTGGAAATTGTAATATTCTATCACTTTTGAAAAACCGTATAATAAAAGAGGATACCTATGTGACACTATATTCGGGAAGCTGATAGAGTTACACTCAGTGTCAAATGAACATTTTGACATTGCTAGCTAATAAGGGCGTGCCACGTGTAAAGTTAGGGAATATATGAATGAATCTTTCTTTTCTTGTTTTCTGAAAAGGGCCTACCTCATTTAATGTTTTTGATTTCCTTACCGAACATTTGACCCCACTTTTTTTCATTTTATCGTTTTCCTTTACCGTATATTTTTTCATACCTTTTCCATCTACGTATTTTTTTAGGGTACGTATTATTCACCCATATTAGAGGACCCAACCGTATTTCATTTGATTTTCGAAATTTTGATTAGGAGGGAAAACAAAATGTTGGAGGGAAAAGTATTTGGATTCTAAATACTTTTTTATGTAATTTTTTTGGTGAAATGTGAATTTCTCATTAAATCTCAATTGGACAGCATTACACCATACACCAAGTCTCTAAACAGACCTTACTCAAATACTCTCCTCAACCATTCTGCATCACTGGTTTTACATTCATGATGCATAGAATGTAACCTAGCTCTAAGACTAGCTTTTACATGATTCACTAACACAAAAGGGGAAAGCACATAACTGTCAACTCTACACTGGTTTCTCATCAACCAAATACTATAAATCAAGCCAGCAACAATTGCCATAGTCACTTTCTTGCTAAACAAACTTCTGCACCTCCAGTTCAGCAACCAAGTAACCACATTGCCATGCCACTTCAGACCAAGCAATTGCTGAACCATCTCCACACATCTCTGACTACAAGGACACGCAAAGAAGAGATGATCAAGATTTGCCTGCAAAGCACCACACAGATCACAAATGCCATCTGACAGGCACCCAAACCTCAACAGCCTATCCTTGGTTAAGAGTTTGCTATGAACAAACATCCAGCAGATAAAGTTATACCTAGGCAAGCAAAAACGATTCCAGATAAAAGGAACCTAATTAACTCTAGTATGCTTGTTTGGGAATAATTTGCATGCCCGGCCCACTAGCATTAGACCCATCGGTGAAGGAGAAAGGGCCCAATGTTATGTCGTGTCATATTGGGCCGAGTTGAGAAAGAAGCCTAATGGCAATCAGCGAAGAAGGACGAGCGAGCTGTGGATCGAGCGAGTAGGAGTCGGCGCCCTAAGGCCCAACAAGCAGCGAGCAGCCCACCAAGGGCTCGGCATCATGCGTGGAGGCGCCTCGAGAAGACTTGGAGGGAAAGCCAACCAAACCCTACTAGGGTTTAGTCCCTATATAAGGAGACAAGGAGGGAACGTGAGATTCATTCAATTCCATACGCATACACACACGAAACCCTAGCAATTGTACTAGCAACAATCAATCCTCTAGCTCATTTTACTCGTCCTCATTAAAAAGCTAGTGCAATCTTTGGAAGGTACCGTCCTTCCCGCGGTCGTTTCCCACATTGGGTTTTCCGCGTCACCAAAGGCCTCGTGTTGCTTACTATTTCGTTCTATTTACGTATTATTGTGCATTGAGTAACGCATAAGACCTCTTTGACCTAAATCACTAAAAATAACCAAAACAGTTTGGCACCCACCGTGAGGCATAGTGGTCGTCATCGTTATTCAACAAGTTTAGCAATGGAAAAAGACATCCAAACTTCATCAGCAACCGGATCTGGAGGATTCCAGGTCAACAGCACAAAAAGAATAGCAACAGGATCGGGGGAGAAAGATATTAGAATCATAACCCCGGTCCCGCAGCCGAAGAGCAGTGGAGGAGGTCATCAGCAGAAAAATCCTCCACCTCCAAACGCCGCCCAAACTCTGCTGGATAGCATGGAAGAATTGACTAGAGTGGTCAAGGACATGCGGGAAAAGCAGGAGAGGGCAGATAATAAAGCTGTGTTAAGAGATCTGGATCTCAGGGTAGAGCTGGACCTAGTAAGGCAACAAGCTCGCCTTGCAGCGGATAAAGGGAAAGGTCTGGTCACAGCAGATGAGGGAAATCAGATCAGAATCGTCCCTTCGGAGTTGGTGACCAGGCTGGATCTGAAGGGAACCACGATGGACAGAAGAGTAACCCCCCGAGGGCTAGGATATCTCAGCAATTGGCTGTCGGCAGGCGATACAACGCCGATGTCAGGTAACCTAGTTGTTAGTCATCCTATTCTGCCTAACAGCATCTCTAGTGCAGGTCAGGTGCCCCAGGCAATCAGGGAGCAACCCGGAGTGCAGGAGCGGTGGCCCCTACGGATGATGACGGTAGCCAGTCCGTACAACGGTTATCCGAGCGTGGAAGCACCAGTAGCAGGAGGATGGACCCCAGTGATGCCTGAAGGCAACAGCCAGGGAAGCCAGCCAGCAGGCGGCTTAACCATGCAGCATTACTTGGAGTTGAAGGAAATGATGAGCAGGGTCCCAGGGATGCCACCTCCACTCGAGAAGGCTGCACTTCACAGCTATGCCGATTCCCCATTCATAGACGCGATATCCGTGGTTCCCATGCCAAAAGGATTCTCCAACCCGAATATGACACTCTTTGATGGAAAGGCTGACCCGTTTGATCATGTGAGCCAGTACAAGCAGAAGATGATGACGGTGACAGCAGTAGGGCACGTGAAGGAGGCATGCATGTGTAAAGGGTTCGGGTCTACGCTGTCAGGGTCGGCGCTGAGATGGTTTGTTGGACTTCCCAACAGATCAATCTCAACGTTTGCAGGTCTGGTAAACGCATTCACACAACAGTTCGCCAACAGCGGGGACCTATACAGAATGACCCAGGGCCCTGACGAATCCGTATCCGATTACACAACCCGGTTCCTCAACGAGAAGGTGGAAGTGCGAGATTGCGATCCAACGACAGCTATAGAGGCATACAGAAGAGGCCTCCATTGCGATTCCAAACTCTATGAGGAACTGACCATGAATCCACCTCCAGACTTTGTCGCGGTCCAGCGCCAGGCACGAGGAGCGATCAGGTTGGAGGAAGATCTGGAAGTACGGGTCAAGTTAGAAGCCCAGAAGACATCGAAGCAACACAAGGAAGAAAAAGTTAGCAGGAAGCAACCTACAGAGAAGAGGGAGAGCCGGTACTCGCCATGTGGACAAGGCATCAACAAAGTAGATAACCGAGAAGACAGGACGCAGTGGCCGGCTATCACTGAATACGGGTTCACAACAGGATTTGCAGGAACCTTCAAAGCCTTGAAAGACATGAAGGATCTAGTAAGATGGCCGAGGCCTCCGGTGGAGCAGCAATCTTGGAGGAAGGACGGCAGGAAGAAATGCGAGTTCCACCGAGACTTCGGACACACCACTGAAGATTGCTGGGTCTTGAGAAAGGAAGTCAAGCGATTGTACGATGAGGGAGCACTGAACCACCTATTACCACGTGGGGGCAAGCAGGAGAAGGTAGATTCCAATAAGCAGACTAAGCCGCCCCCACCACCTGGAAATACCAAGATTATCAACGTGATAACAGGCGGTTCAGAGCTAAGTGGCCTGACATACTCAGCAGCCAAGAGGCATGCCACGCAGTCTAAGGGCGACAGACCCGAATAATCCTACAGGGTCGAACATAGCGATTCGCCGCCCGTTATCTTCGATGAAACAGACATGCAGAGCAGCCAGGAGCATCACGACGCCCTCATCATCACACTATCTATGGCCAATTGTACGGTGAAGAGAATCTTGGTAGATACAGGAAGCTCGGTCAACTTAATTATGCTTAAGACGCTGCAGAACATGGGATTCACCGAGAAAGACTTAAGGAAGAAATCCATCCCACTGGTAGGTTTCAGTGGAGAAACAGCCAATTCGTTAGGAGAAATCACTATCTTCACCTGTGTAGGAGGCGTCAACAAGCAGGTCAACTACCTCGTCTTCGACGGCCCCTCCACCTACCACCAGTGCGTGAAGTTCCCTACGCCATGGGGAGCAGAGGAGATACGAGGAGATCAGGAGGAAGCCAGAAGTTGCTACCAGAAAGCGTTGAAGTGTACAACCAGCCCGCCAGCATAGCAATTACAGAAACAGCTTGTCCAGGACGAATATTTGGAGCCTCCAGCTGAGGAGTTAGATCAAATAAACTTGGACAAGCTGCATCCAGAAAGAACAGTGTTGATTGGAGCAGAATGTACAGGCGAAGTTAGAAAACAGCTAATTGAGTTCTTGAGAAACAACATGGACTGCTTTGCTTGGTCGCATGACGATATGGTGGGAATAGATCCGTCGATCATAACCCACAAGTTGAGCGTGGACCCATCATGCAGACCCATCCAGCAAAGGAGGAGAAAATTCGCAGCTGAAAGGAATGAAGTGATTAACCAGGAAGTAGACAACTTGCTAGCAGCAAACAAGATCCGAGAGGTAAAGTATCCAGAGTGGTTGTCTAATGTCGTGGTAGTGCCCAAGAAGAACGGGAAATAGAGGGTGTGCGTGGACTTTACTGACCTCAACAAGGCGTGTCCAAAAGACCCATTTCCCCTCCCACATATAGACGCCATGGTAGACGCCACGGCAGGACACCAGATGCTGACATTCTTGGACGCATGGAGTGGCTACAACCAGATCAAGATGGATCCAACAGATCAGGAGAATACGGCATTCATGTCTGAGAGAGGCATATACTGCTACAACGTCATGCCATTCGGCCTGAAGAATGCAGGATCCACCTACCAAAGGCTAGTGAACAGAATGTTCAAAGAGCAAATCGGGAAAACGATGGAGGTGTACATCGACAATATGGTAGTCAAATCAAAGCTGTCAAAGGATCACATGCAACATTTGGAAGAAACTTTCAGCACACTCAGAGAGTACAGGATGAAGCTTAACCCGTCCAAGTGCACCTTTGGAGTATCCTCCGGAAAGTTCTTGGGCTACATCGTGACCCAGAGAGGGATAGAAGCTAGCATCGAGCAGAGCAAGGCAGTACTACAGCTGGAGTCACCCCAGAAGCCTAAACACGTGCAGCGGCTGGCCGGAAAGGTGGCAGCGCTCAGTAGATTCATTTCAAGATCCTCAGACAAATGCAGGCTATTTTATGACATACTAAGGAAGAGTCAGAAGTTTGAATGGAGTCAGGAACATGAGCGAGCATTCAGGGAACTGAAGCATTATCTCAGTACCCCCCCACTACTGTCAAAGCCGGAACCCGGAGAGCCCTTGTTCTTATATCTAGCAGTGACAGAGGTAGCAGTCAGCGCGGTCCTAGTCAGGGAGGAGGAGAAGGAGCAGCGCCCAGTTTACTACGTAAGCAAGTCTCTGCTTCCTGCAGAGACCAGGTACACACCTCTCGAAAAATTAGTACTTGCACTCGTAGTAGCATCTCGTAAGCTTCGCCCTTACTTTGAGTCGCATATAGTGCACGTAGTAACTAGCTACCCCCTGAAATCTATCATGAGAAAGCCTGAGCTGTCAGGAAGAATGTCTAAGTGGTCGGTACACCTTAGCGGATTTGATATTGTTTACGACCCTAGGACAGCAATTAAGTCACAGGCGCTGGCAGACTTCGTTTCAGATTTCAGCCCGCCAGCCCAATGGCAGACAGCGAAATGCTGACTCTGGATCTGGGAAGAGGCAATGAACTTAGAAAATCCATGTAGATGGAGCGTCCAACCAGAGGGGGTCAGGAGTAGGCTTGGTTTTAAGGTCTCCCCAAGGGGACCTAATAGCCCAGGCCGTACGTTGCAATTTCAAAGCCACCAACAATGAAACCGAGTATGAAGCCCTCATATTGGGGCTGCAGCTAGCACTCGATATGAGAATACAGTACCTAGAAGTGTACAGTGACTCATTGCTCATAGTCAACCATGTGAACGGTGAATACGAGGCCAGGGACTCCAAAATGATAGCATACTTGAAGGTAGCCTTGGAGATGAAAGCAAAATTTAAGGACTGTAAGTTCAGCAGATTCCCAGGGATCAGAATGTGGAGGCAGATTCTTTAGCAACCCTGGGGGCAACCTTCAAACCAACGGAGCTAGCCAGTATACCCATTGCATACGTCTTGAAACCTGCGATACAGAAAGAGGAGGAAGTAGACAAAGGAGAACTGGAGGAACAGGACGTAGAAAGCAAGGCTTCTATACTCGCCAACACAGCAGACCCAGCGGCCAACTCGGATCCAGAAACGGAAGAAGATTGGCGAATCCCCTACCTGAACTGGCTCCGGGACGGCACTCTCCCAGCTGACAGAAAGGAAGCTCGTAGCTTCAAGATGAAAGCTTCCCGTTTTATACTAATTGATAATATGTTGTTCAGGAAGTCGTTGGCAGGTCCCTATCTTAGGTGCCTAGATAAGCAGGAGGCGCAGACGGTATTGCATGCCCTCCATAGTGGCGAATGTGGAAATCATGCAGGGGGCAGGAGTCTATCCAGCAAAGCTCTCAGGCAGGGCTACTTTTGGCCAACCATAAGAGCAGACTCAGTGGAGTACGCGAAGAAATGTGACGCCTGCCAGAGATCAGCCCCAATGATCCACCAGCCAGCAGAACCCCTTCATCCAATCATTTCCCCCTGGCCGTTCATGGTCTGGGGCATGGACATTGTAGGATCACTGCCGACAGCTCCAGGAAACAGGAGATGGATGCTGGCAATGACCGACTACTTCTCAAAGTGGATTGAGGCAGAAGCATTCACAGAAGTAAATGACAAGCAAGTCATCTCCTTTATTAAACGTAACATTCTATGCAGGTTTGGCATTTCATCAGAAATCATATGTGACAACGGCTCACAATTCGTGTCAAACGAATCAGAAGGGTACTGCGCTAGATGGAACATTTCCTTGAAAAAATCAGCGCCCAGGACCCCACACTCTAACGGCCAAGCCGAGTCCAGCAACAAAATCATTGTTGAAAATCTAAGAAGGAGATTGGAGGAGTTAGGAGGAAAATGGGCAGATGAGTTGCCATTAGTGCTCTGGGCGGACAGAACGACTCCAAAGGTGGCGACAGGACAAACACCGTTCAGCTTGGTGTTTGGGGCAGAAGCAGTAATCCCATCAGAAGTTTTAGTTCCAACCCACAGGTATGGATGCATGACAGGGGAACTAAACACTGGAGAGATGATCAGGAAC
>JAGPOY010002019.1:0-15691 GCA_018983105.1 Silene uniflora | reverse complement strand
GGGCTGGGCGGCGCTCGCAGGGGCGGCTAAGGGTGGCGGCGGTAGGATTGGGGTGGGGGAGAGGGTTGTTGATGTTGGGTGTTCAGGGAAATCGATCGACTACATGTTTCATTTTTTTTTCTTTTTTTTTCTCTCTCTTGTTTGGGTGAAAAATGAGAGGGATATAATCGGAAAAAAAAAGTAAAAATGCGCAGGATTGAGTAAAATGTTGCGCGGGATTTAGCACGTCCCTTTAATATAATCGAAAGACATCTGAATTTGCATACATATCTAAGGCGCTGTTTGATAAGCGGCATATTGACAAAATTTTAGCATATATTCAAGAGTTTTAGCATGTTTGACCAATCAATGTGCTAATTTTAGTGTTTGGTAAACAGATTATTGAAACAGCATATTTGGGCTCAATATGTTTTACGGAGTACAATATACTGCTTACCTCAGCATATTCATTAGCATATTGCAAAATAGGAAATCTTTCTCCATTTTACAAAGAAAACTAACAATCTACTAATCGTAATCTGTCAATTACTAAACACTCAAATTAATTCTGCTAATTATAATATGTTAGTCAAACCTTCTGATAAAATCTGTCATTTATAATCTGCTTTGCAATCTGCTTATGATGAAATTAATCTGTTGTTTACCAAACAGAGCCTAAATCTGATATTAGTTAAATTGATTGATAAAAAAACAAAAAAGATTTATTTTCTTAAATCATTATTTTAATTTAGTATTGGTAATTTGAATTATTACATTTGAATTGTAAACCTCACCTAATTTTATATTTACCAACTCGATACTTACCTAACTCAAAATAGCATATCTGACTAAGGTGACAACCCGAAAATCTTAAATAGACCAAAACAAAAACGAATTGAAACCAAAATTAAGGTGAACCCAAATAAAACTAGTCCGATATAACCCAATCTGAACACCGTTGGACAAAATGGACAAATAGAATTAACCTTAGTGGGAGAACGCTATATCTTCTCCTTTGGCGTCAAAGGACAAGTTGAATGACCCACTTAGGCCATGTTCTTTCCCAACTAAATGAAGCTGAATTGAATGACATTAAACTAAGTTGAAAAACAAAAAAATAATAACAATAACAATAAATAAAACTTCTCTCACTTCATTCTAAAAAAAAATCTCTCTATTTACGTCGACATTGCTGATCGATTTACTTCTCCATGGCACGGGGCACAGGAAAACCACCTAATGGAAGACAACCATTAAAGACCACTCTTCTTGCCTATTCTAATGGTATTTTGCATAATTCCATTTATGCAAGATTGACATACCTTGGTTAGGCCGAAAGGCATCACTATGAACTCATAATTGCCATACCTTGTTTGAAAAGCCATCTTTGATATATCCTCATTTACAATCCTCAATTGATGATAACCTAACTCCAAGTCTATCTTTGAAAATACTTTAACTCCTTATAATTTATCGAAGAGGTCATCGATGCTAGGAAAAGGGCAGCGATTCCTTACCATTACATTGTTTTGCTCACAGTAGTTTATATATAACCTTTTCGTACCCTCTTTTTTGTCAAACAAAAGATGTTCTCCCCAGGGTAACACAATTGGGCGTATGTAACATTTGTCCTTCAACTCCTCCAATTGAATTTTTAACTCGTTTAGTTCTTTTGATTTTATTAGCATAAAGCCATAAAAGGGTACTAGCCAATATACTCCTCCGTAGAGTTTTATAAAACTCAACTATCTCAAAGATTTAATTCCAAAATAAAGTTGATTTCATTAAAATTATTTTTATTTGGTGGAATGCATGGTTCTATAGAAATGATATTATCTTTAATAATGTTCATTTCAATATCATCAAACTTGTTCTCTTATGTGGTAATAGCATTAAGATTTGGAATGAAACTGACATAAGGATCTCAACAATCCCAAGAAAGACGAGTGAGCTCGAAACTACTAGTAAGGAAGAAATCTGGTGGGAGAAACCTAAAAACGGTTTTCTAAAGCTAAATTTTGACGGAATAGATGACAATAAAGTTGTTTTAGGATATTCTATAATTAAGAGATCATAATGGTAAAGTCGTTTTGTTAGGAGCAAAAAAGTGCGGATCTAATAATATTCTTGTTGCATAAGCTCTCGATGTAAAAGAAGCCACTTTAACAGCTAAATACTTAGGAATCTCAAAGTTAATTGTGGAAGGTGATAACTTATGTGTTATTAATTCAATTCTTAGAACTTGATAAATTCCTTTAGAAATTTCCATCAGTACTATTAAGGGTTTGAAATTAGATCTTTATTTCTTTGATGAAATAATAATTAAACATTACGTTCCTGCATCAAACAAGGTTGCTGAATTTTCAAGGTGTTTTGAAAGTCTGTGGCTTCAACTTACCTCACTCATTTGAAAGGATGAGATCAGATAAGTTGGTCCTACCCCCAGATCAGATAAGGAATAGACCATGAAGCCCAGACTTGACCGAACCAAGACACCCTTGGTAGTTGGTTGGTTATCCCTCAGAAAATTATAACCATCTCTGATGCAGTAAGAATCATTCCAGGCCCCTTGACTGAAACCCTGCACCGGCATGTTCTTCACTTGACATATTTTTCTCCCGCTCTACCTAGAGTCAGCATTTGGATTGTATTCTTGATTGAAACCAAGGCTCCGCTATTCTTGATTTTTAAAAACCATATTATACATCTCAATCGAAGGAATAGTTTTTCTAGTAATCCAAATGCTCAAATTATATTTATTCAGAGTGATTATCCGGTAATTGTGTTTCTTTGTGAGAAAAATTTCAGACAAATAGTTGATTGGATTGAGAAAACATTAATATTTATATTTATGAATGATTATGAGAGAAAATATTATACATTCCCAAATTCTCATTTATCATAGACTCTCTTTCATAAAATGATCTCATTTAGTTGGTTCCGTTACAATTTATGACTATTGAAAGATAAACCAACGGTTGTACATTTGAGACAAATATTGCTATCTTGGCAAGTTTACTCGGCACTCCTACGTGTTTACTAAATACGGGAAAATGGCGGGAACAAGCGACGAAGAAATGGAGAAACTACTGACACTCGCCGATCAAATTTCCGACGATTTCATCAACGGATTTCATCAAATCGAAACCCTAAAATCGAATTACAATGCCGAAATCAGTAATCGCCAATCGATCGAGCTCACATGCTCCACTCTCAAGCAAGAAAATCAACGATTGAAGAATCTTCACCTCGAAACCCTAAATAATCTGCTGAGTGAAATTCAAAACCGCGGTGATTCCAGTAGTTCGAAAGAGGAATTGACGAGATTGAACAAAGAATTGCTTAAAAAGGAGGAAGATTATCGGAATGCAGTGGAATCGATGAAGAGAATCAACGAAGAGAAAGTTAGGGATTTGGAGGTGGAAATTGGGGAGATTTTGAAGCTAAAGAGAGAGGAATTGAATAGATTAAACGACGTATTGTTAAAAAAAGATGAAGATCATCGGAATGCCATGGAAATGATGAAGAATTTGTACGAGAAGAAGGTTAGGGATTTGGGAGCGAAAATTGAGGAGATTTCGGGGAAAAGGAGGGGAGACGAAGCGACGATATATCAGCTGCATCATGAATTGATTTCGACACGAAAGAAATTGAAGGAAGTGGAAACGAAGTGGAAGGAGGAAATTGAGGATTTGAAGGACTGTGTTTATGTTGAACAGCAGGAGAAGGAGGGAATGAGTAAGAAGGTAAGGGATTTGGAGAAGGAGTTGCTGGTTGCGAGGACGAAAATGACTGATAATCATGTTTCGACTTCTGATAAACAGTTGGAGATGATGAAGCTGAAGATGATGAAGTTGAGGAGGGAGAATGAGATGCTTAGAAGACAGGTGAATGTTTCTCAAGAGGGTTAGTTTTAATCATCATGTGTTGTTGAAGGTGAATTGATTTGCAAAGTAATTGAATTAGTTGATAGTTTGATTTTTCGTGTAGAAATGGAGCTGGTAGTTTTGGAGTTGACGGGTTTTGAACTCGACCATAAGTAGGTAGTAGCGACCCTAAATGAGTTTATTAGCTAAGCTAGCTGACATCTGTATGTTGATTGTTCGATTTGTGACTTTGTGGCCTTGTGGGTAGGTTAGTTACTTGATACTGTGAATTTGATTTGAAAAGTTGTTCAAGTGGAATAAGTGAAATTTCATGAGTTTACCAGTTTGATTATCGAATTTCTTTCACAATTGTTGGTGTCGATGTAAGCATGCTTGTCTTTGGAGGGATTAGTGTTCAAGTTTGTACCTATATGCGCAGAAATTTATCAATATACTTGAGCTTCGATATTGCAATCTGCAATCCAAAATGTGGTGGTTACGTCTTTGCAGTAAATGTTGCTGTGATGGGCACTTGCAACACACATGCGTCTAGATATCATAACTGAGTAGCTTTGGAAAACCATGTACCCCAAGAGAGCTTTTAAGCGTCACAGGACATTGATGGCAGAACTGTTTACGAGTAATCCATTCAAGGACAAATCTTGAGTAGAGCTTAAGCCGAAACTCTGAAAGGAATGAGGGTCGACTAACGTGAACTGTCATAAACTCAAGTAGGAACTGACAAATCTTGAGTATCACTAATTCCGTAAGGTAATCTGCTTTTGGATGTGAACTAACATTCTAAAGGCTGAGTGTTATACTCTGTTATGTTCCATCACTAATTCTTGATCGCTTTCATTCTCTTGGAGTTGATACTCTCCCAAAATATTTATATAAGAATGTTATAGTAAAATAACGGTTCATCGTATGTTATACACCTCATTTAATGATAATGTTAATTAAAATTTGTATGTTGTGGGCACTTGTGCTTCTTCATTCTAATCATTTCTTTACTATTTTGTTCTTTAGAAGAGATATAAATAAATGGTAAACACTTATCTCTCATCGACACGTTGTTTATGTTTATTTTTGAATCGGTTTTTAAACTACACATGCAATTAGACCAAGAAACTCCATGGATTGAATGTTTGCGTCCACATCTCATGAGGCTTTGATTTTTATTTTTATTTCTTGACAGCAACGAGGTTTTGATTAATCCGCATGAATTAGGAAAAATTAAGAGCAAAAAGTGTAAACCAGAAAAATGATTAAAATGAAAGCAAAGGAAATCACACACTTAAATATGGTCAGGAATCAAGATCACCTCCATTGCTTTTTCTCCCTCTTACTTTTCATTACCTCTCAATGGAGTACGTCACTTGGTACTTCCTTACTCTAATAGCCTAAGGAAAATGAAAGGGCGCCACCCGGTGGCACACAATTTGGGCACCACCCTCTCACATGGGGTGAATGGGGGACCCCATTAATTAAGAATTCACTCACTCTATGTGAGATGGTGGCATCCAAATTGAGTGTCACCCGGTGGCGCCCTAATGTATCACGTATTCACGTTATAATTCTCGCTAACAAGTGAACAACTTGAAAACAACATAATCTAAAAGATTCCCTTAAAAAAAAACTTAATACGGAGTATTAAAAAAAAATATTATTGATTACACAAATTCTCCTTGAAGACATGACATATCCGTCACAAGGAAAAAACGGATACCATTTTATCTCACAAAGTAACCACTTTTTCTCTCTCTGCAACACTATTTATGTGGTCCCCTTTTTCCACTAACTCATTTTGTATCCATTTTATCTCACAAAATATCCGTCACAAATGGTGACCCGTCACAAGCAAGACTTTTTGTATTGATTAAGGTACTTTTAACATTTTTCAATTCGTTGGCTTCCCTTAAGACGGATCATTTTGGTCTTTTCCAAAAATAAGGGATTCTGAGACCACTTTTGGAAACCAGATTATCATAAGTTGTAAAACTAGCTGGACCATAAGTTGTACAACTAGCTAGACATTTGACCATAAAATGATCACAAAATTCCTTCATTTAAAAGAAAAAACGAAAATGGTTCGTTTGAAACAAGATTCACGTTTACGTGTCGTAAATAGGGGTGTTAATGAGACGAGACAGCTCGCGAGCAACTCGAACTCGGCTCGAGAGCTTAACGAGTCAAGCCGAGCAAACATTGGCTCGGCTCATGAGCGGCTTGAACTTGTTTAAATAGACATGATATTACTCATATTTTATAAAAGATATTGTCATAATTATATATTTGTATCACATATAAAAAAATGTTACTGATTTTCCAATATTTGCATATAAAACCTTCGAATCTTGTTATTAAAAAAATCGAGAGAGAAACAAAAATTCAACAATTACATATAAGCTCGACTGGATGAGCTCGTGTTAAAACTCGCAGGCTTGATAACAAGCATAATTTTTTTAAGCTTGAGTAAGCTCGAGTTCGAGTTTTACTCTATGAGCATAAGCCGAGCAAGGCCAAGCTCGGGCTCGGCTCCTTAACACTTCTAAGTCGTATACCAACAATTTCCGGGCTGTACGATCAGACGGTTTACAATGAAATTGGACCTTGTTATAAAATGTTTTCTCCCCATTTGTTGTTTTGTTTTAAGAAACTCCGTTCGTTCCATCGTTCGCCATTCCTCTCATTTTTCCAAGGTATCTTCATCGCCTTCTCTATCTAACTAATTTACCGTTCCTACATTGTTAATCGCATTTTCGTGGATTGTTTATTGCATCACTAATTATTTGTTTTCTGCTTATTTCGAGTTTCATAGTTCTAATCTCGTCTACTCAATTCTACACCCCAAATATATGAATTTTGTTCTGTTAATATATCAATTTTTTGAATCTTGTTCATTTTGTTAATTGGATTATTTGTCCGTTTATAACATAAATTTCAATCTCAATCATGTTGAATTTAATGTCTTCCTTATCATCTAGGACTCTGTTTTCTTTGTTATGCTTGCAACTAAATGCTCTAATCTGAATGCTTTATTTATTTTTTATAATGTTTGAAAATTGTCGAAATCGTAAAAAATATATTGTCAAATGGTGTTGAATAATGCCTTGAATCTGTTAGTTGCTGCTTCGAACGAATATCACGGGGTTCATACTTCTATAGCAATTATGCATATATTCTATAATCTGAATCCAAACTACGGGTGGACGTAGCTATCACATTGATAGTGAACCACTTGAATCTGGTTGTGTGTTTTGCTTGTTTGTTCTTTACGTTTTATTTACTCTTTCTCGCAATTGTTATAACAAAAGGAAAGAAGCTAGGGCTTTTTTGTGTGTGTTTCTGAATTTACATCAAATTGTGACGGCGAGGTACATCGGAAGTTTCGTATAATATAGAAAAATCGTGTGTCCTGTATATGGAGTTAATGTATAGCCCTTACAAGATCTAGTTTACAATGGAATATTGCATATTTGTTGTTTCGATACTGCTGAACTGTACCCTACCTCATTACCTTCCTCTCATCTGACTGTGGGATTGTTATCAGCATACTGTAAAAGATGGCCGATGGCGAGGACGTTCAACCACTAGTCTGCGACAATGGGACTGGAATGGTCAAGGTAAAACCGTAAAACAATCTAGCAATGGCTTTATTATACTTGGCATGAATTTAACACATTTAATAATCAACATGTGGTTTGTGCTTTTAGGCTGGATTTGCCGGAGATGATGCACCTAGAGCTGTCTTTCCTAGTATAGTTGGTCGCCCTCGTCACACTGGTGTCATGGTTGGTATGGGTCAGAAAGACGCTTATGTTGGAGATGAAGCTCAGTCCAAACGTGGTATCCTCACTTTGAAGTATCCTATTGAACATGGTATTGTTAGCAATTGGGATGACATGGAGAAGATATGGCATCACACCTTCTACAATGAGCTCCGTGTGGCCCCTGAAGAATACCCGGTTCTTCTGACTGAAGCACCTCTCAATCCCAAGGCTAACCGTGAAAAGATGACTCAGATCATGTTCGAGACTTTTAACACCCCTGCTATGTATGTCGCCATTCAGGCCGTCCTTTCCCTTTACGCCAGTGGTCGTACAACAGGTAATTACTGAAACTGAGACACCTAACTTCTACATGATCATTTCATGTTAGCTCACTGCATTAACTTAATCCGCAAAAGCACAATTTGAACGCGGGCCTCAATTTCTTCGCGCATTTCTTTCATTCCCAGAATACTAGTAGCTAATATACTCCGTATTTGAACCATACAGGTATTGTCTTGGACTCTGGTGATGGAGTCAGCCACACAGTCCCCATCTACGAAGGATACGCCCTCCCACATGCTATCCTTCGTCTCGACCTGGCTGGCCGTGATTTGACAGACTACCTGATGAAAATACTAACTGAGCGTGGCTACTCTTTTACCACGTCAGCTGAGCGTGAAATAGTAAGGGATATGAAGGAGAAGCTTTCGTACACTGCGCTCAACTATGAGCAGGAACTGGAAACCTCTAATACAAGCTCTTCAGTAGAGAAAAGCTATGAGCTTCCAGATGGACAAGTCATCACCATTGGTGCTGAGCGTTTCCGATGCCCTGAAGTCCTCTACCAGCCATCGTTGATTGGAATGGAAGCTGCGGGTATCCACGAGACCACATATAACTCTATCATGAAGTGTGATGTGGATATTAGGAAGGATCTTTATGGTAACATTGTCCTTAGTGGTGGTACAACTATGTTCCCGGGCATTGCTGATAGAATGAGCAAGGAAATTACTGCCTTAGCTCCCAGTAGCATGAAGATTAAGGTGGTGGCACCGCCAGAAAGAAAATACAGTGTTTGGATCGGAGGCTCCATCTTGGCATCCCTCAGTACATTCCAACAGGTATACACTTATACAAGGTTTCTCCTCTTACTAATGTTCTCGACATATTCAAACTCGATTACAAATACCTTTTGCGGCCTTGCGGGTCTAGGATAGACATGGCAAACAATTCATTGGTACCGTATTCAGTTCAAATTTGGATCGTTTATGGGGTTGGATTAACCTGTCATTTTGAGATCAAGGGCATTAGTATTTTGTTTCAAATTAGTCATTTCAGTTGCAGTCTACTTCAGGTTCGTTCATTCTGTATCGGGTATAGTTCGGGTTGTAGCAGTTTGTCAATCTCAGATTAGGATATCATGAACAGTTCAGGCAAAATCGACCAAAAGTTCAATTATTTTCATTATTTTGATTCGTCTTTACTTTGAATGCAGATGTGGATTGCCAAGGCCGAGTACGATGAGTCTGGTCCATCAATTGTTCACAGAAAATGTTTCTAAGCTTTGAGTTGTTTTTTCGGCCTGTCAGGCTCAACAGATTCAAATCCCTTCATCTTGTTAGACGACCCCATTTAACCTTGTTATATACTGAGAGAACAATAGCTCTTGCTTAGGACGGTTTTAATTTAAGACCAAGAACAATAGCTCTTGCTTAGGACGGTCTTAATTTAAGATCTCTCATAACCCCTTTTCATTTTAACACCGTTTAAATTGGTTGTAACTCGGTAAGTGTTTGCTGTTAGTTCAATTTTTCCGTTACTTTTTTTGTTGTTTGATAACCATGGGAAGCAGAAGAATGTTAAGTGGCAACTTTTGTATTCAATCACTGATCATTTCAATTTTTTGAATCACACATATTTTAATCGCAGCTGCACATCAAATTTGGCAATTTGCTATTGTTTTTGCATTTGATGTTTTACTCAACCGGTTATTTTTTCTGTACTGTGCTGATATTTTAGATGATTCAAATTTGCCTGTTAGTCAAGTTTCATCTCGTGGTTTTTTTTTTGGTGTCATATGAGGCGCAAGCAAGTAAGCAACAAGGCCAATACAATATCTAGGGGAAGGGATTTGAACTCGTAAGTCGTAACCTATACTATTAGGCTAAAACCTCGTGAAGTTCTTTCATATTGGGCCACTTTGCTTGAAATATACGGAGTACTAGTTAAAAACTATTCTCACGGCAGATCCTCTTGCATTTCCGGACAATCTTAATATCCTTCACATAGTTTTGGCACTTTTATAACTGAAAAAATAATTTACACCAAAAAAAAAAAACTAACTGGAAAAAAATGTCATGATTATAAAATTCTTATTTTACTACTACTAGGTGAACTCAATGAAAGAATCCAGTGCAAACCCGATGAACCAAGATGAGTAGTAATTAATTTTTCATCCCGCCAATTTTGGTGAATGGTGATAGTCTGATAGAGATTTATGCAACAAACTGAGGGGTGAATCTTCCCGACAAAATTACGAAAAAATGATAATTTTACTACTTTGTGATGTACAATTCTGTTTGGAGTAACCCTAGATTAACTTCTAAGGCGCAAAACAAAGTTTGTATGCCGTCCCATCTACAAGTTAGACATTGTTTTGGTTTGGTAAAGATCCTTAAGACTGAAGATAAAATTGGTTCTTACTCGTTAAGACCCGATCAGATCTCTCTCTTATCTTGGATGCAATTAGCTTGGTAGCTGAAGGTGGGAGTGTGGGACTTTTAAGCTACTCATCTTGAACAAGTCCAAAAGACCAAATCTTAAACAATTTTCCACATACGGGTCCTATAACCAACAGACATGAGAAGAAGCTCCCACAGCATGTTGGGTATGCTGAGAATACTCACTTTGGAACCTGGAATCTCACACCATGTTACCGATATCTCCAGCATAGGGATCTCGAACCATTTGCACAAGTAAACAAGCTCAACATCGAAACACCATCTGCATAGAAGTTTTTTAAAGGAAATATTAGGGGTTTTATAGGTCACGCAGAACAAAAAAAATGATTGAAGATTGGTGTTGAAGACGATTTTTCCATTTTTAATAGGTCAAAATGACGATATTACAGGCAATGGCTTACTAAAACCTCTAGATGCTTCTTGTATCGTAATGTAAAACAGTAACTGATGCATTTTTATGATGTATCACTATGAGCCATTAAGAAACAGATTCTTTTTTATCCCGTTATCTTGCCACTACTGTGAGCCATTAAGTAATACTCCTAATGTTTTAAAGTGTTAGGAAACTAGAAGCACTCGAAATCATGAACGTAGATTAAAATAAATTTGGCTCTTTAGTTAATATCAAACCTCAGAGCCAAAAAAACAATCCAGGTATTACAGAGAGGTAGCAGGATGGAAAGTTTCTTCAGTATACACTATAAAGCTATGAAACCAACAAATATATACGACATGTAAGTAAAACCATTAGGAGCTGCAGTGCTTCATAGGCAACTTCCACCAGATATTTACAGTGAGGTATCGATGTATTTATGCATTAGACAGGTAGTCTCTCACCAGGACGCATCCCTTCCATTTGAGAGTTGCAAGGGAAAAGTAGAAACCAAACACAACTACTCATGACAGAACACATTACAAACAAGTTTTCATTTTGCTCCCCTTACAGCATGAGCTAGATACAAAGGCTGAAAGTGTCTTACGACTCGCATATCTAAGGGCTTGTTTGGATAGATTTTTTTGAGGAAAGGGAAGATGCATTATCCCTTGTTTGGTTAGGAAATAGGGTTAAATGGGGAGGGAAGGAAACATTTTCCTTCCTCGAAATCAAATTAGAAACCAGCCAACATAGATAAATTTATAGAGAACACATACCTACTACATCCTCTCCCTCCCTCCCTCCCTCCCTTTCCTTCCCTCTTTTCCCTTCCCTCCCGTATCCAAACACACCCTTAGCGCAACTTTTTCTAGGATTAAATAGCATGTGCAGTGGGATAACTGAACAGTAAACCAAAAGGGCAATGAAGGACATCAAATGATTTCTGCATGGCTATTTTTAGAGAGCATTAAAATACCATGTCATCAAAAAATAGAACTTCCAATTTTTCAATACGATAAGCTACATTTACAGCTAATCAAAGCGGCCAAACAAGCACCAACTGCACAATAGATACAGCTCCAATTAGAACACAAAAGATGATGCTTCAAGCAAGTGATTATACCATAGAGAAGAAATACATACCTTTTTAAGCGAACGTTTCTGAAAAGTTTCTGTGCTGCAGCCCTAGTGAACATCTTGAAGCCACACTGTAGCACACATGATAAAACATCTTGAAGTCAATCACTTAACAAAGAAAATACTGGGAGACAATCAAGTCCTGCAAAGAATAATTACTTGTGTATCTTGAATGCCAGGACCAGCAGCCAAAAGAACCACAAGATGGAAACCCTTCATCATAAAGTTACGGTACCATTTTCTCTGAAGACAAAGTACAATTTAATATTAAGAACTTTAACTTCTATATGCGAGGGAAACTTAAAGGAGTATTAATTTGCAGAACAGAACTGTAGCAAGAGCCTTCTCCTCCAGATGAGCACGAGAACCAAAGGCCGTGACAGGAACAAGGGATAACCCCAAATTTGAATTACCAGTAGAACTATTTTCCTTAGCCAGCTGTTTCCCAACAACTGTACGAATCTGATAGGTTATAGGTAGAACATCAGTTGTGTTAAGTGTAAGCTTGCACATTTTACTTGGTAAGAATATCCGAAAAGGCACCAACCTGAGTTTCAAGTTTCTCTAGGTCATTAACCTTGGTTGCTCCATCAGCATCCAGCATGAGAAGCAATTCACCACGTGAATGAAGCATTCCCTGTTTTACAACGCTTTCACAGAAGCACAGAGCTCAATCAGCAATTATCATGCTAACTACCTTAAGCAGCTTCCAAGTATTAACTAGCCTGAGTTGACTCACTTTTCTTATAGCTTCTCCCTTCCCACAGTTTCTTCCAAGCAGAAGTACCCTCACATTTTCCACCTTGTACTTCTTGACAAATTCAAAAGCCACTTCTTTTGTCCTGTCCACACTCCCATCATCCACAATCACCACCTATCAAAAAACACCAATTTGAGATGGTAAATCGTTACGGCGTTGTTTGAATTGATGGAATTGGAGGAGAAGAGAGGAAAGAGAGGTGAAGGGATACAATTCATACAAAGTCCATTGTTTGGAATTTGGATAGCAAAGAGGGTAGGAGGGAAATGGAGGGTTTTTTTCCCTTCCATCAAGCTTAACCAAAATCTCTCCAGTATAAGGAAAGATTTGGAGGAATCCTGCCTTCCCTTCCTTTCTTGTCCCTCCACCCCCCTGCCCTCCCTTTCCCTCCCCTATTTTTTTATCCAAACACGCCCTACAAGAGCTGCATTTAAGTCTATATAATGGTATACTCTCCTTGCCCCCACAATGGCTGTCCGAAACTTTTGCAAATATCAGGTCATTCACTAATAAAAGTAAAAGGTATGCCCATTTGCATGATCTAGAAAAGACAACCAACTTGGAAAGGTCATTTTAAGATCTGGTCAACTGAAGTCGCCTAAAAGCTGCTGCCATCAACAAGTAACTATCAATCAGAAGTGCTGAGGACTACAAAGCTACAACCTGAGTGTCCTTATACAAGAAGATATTGATAAGACATTAGGCCAGGAAAATGTGCACAACAAACCGAAGACAGAATCACCTGTTAGTTTCAGCAAAGAAGTCCGGTAGTCATACCTCATACGTAAACGATTTATCCTCTTCACTACGGTCTTTCAAATATCTGCATATTAGACAATATATTAGGGCATGGGATATACACCTAAGCTTAGGCTAACCATACCTTAATTTGAAAAATCCTATAGTACACACAAAGATCATTCAAATAAAGTTAATCCTCTCGGAATATAGGAGTAATATTATGCTTAGCATGTCGCCAAAATCTAAGGACCATACTATAACTAATAGTCTAATACTACCTCCATTTTTTTTCCTTTTTTCCGATTTGACTTTTTGGTCAAGATTTTAATATTTTGACCTTAAATAGTTTAAAACTATAATGAATTGTGATATGATATAAATATATTTATATTTACCATACGTCTTTTATAAATTTAAATTTTCAACAAAAAAAATTAATATATAAAAGCATTAAAAACGTGGTCGAAGTATCCCATTGAAGACCGTGGAGTCAAACGAGAAGAAAACAAAAAAAGAATGCAGGGAGTAACAGTTTTCACTGTTGGTCAACAATCCGATAGAAATATCAAAGCAAATGTCACCGTGTTCTAATCAACTCACTTCATTGTTTCGTCAAGTGCACTTGGAAGTCGATGCTCCTCATTGAATGCAGGAATTATCAGAGACAAATACTTCTCGGCAGGATCATATATGGACGGGCATGCAACCTGAAAATTTGTTTTCAGTCACCATTTTCGCAAACAACAAGACCTAGGTGCACACAACATTCGATAATTACTTGAGCATTGCATGAACAACAGTGCTGCCTCAATAGCTCATTATGTCAAGCACACTGACATTGCTGAAAACAATGCAAAATCTAGCATAGCTTTTTCAGCAAACAAAGTTACCCCAATCTCAGCACTGACCAAGTGAAAAGTACAAATCAAACGAGATAAGACATAAGAATATGTTCAGAAGTTCAACAATAGAGGCGTAGAAATTACACTGAAACCTTGCTTGTAACAGAATAGGTCCTTATTCTGATTATACAAGCCTAGCAACGGTAGACGCCAACAACAGAAATATCCTCAAGTTCTAAGTTAAAAAAATGGTACAAGGTCATAAACCTCAGTACCTCACTCGTCTATATCCAACTCGCAATCTTAATAACAATTATCTCTTGTAATTTATGAGCTGCAAGAGCTTGGCGCATTGGACTAATGAACTCATGACTCGAAGAGGACTCGAAACACAAACCAGCTTTCATTTCATGTCACTTAGATCGCGCAAACTAATTCCCCTGAAAAACCCGTTGGTCGACTCAGAGTAACATCATCCTAGAGCAAACTCAAAATGATCACAGAAGAGTAAATTTTATCGAGGTTGCATCAAATCTCTGAAATTATTCAACAAAAGCTCACAGCACTAGTTTGCTACTCTAAACTGATTGCTACGAAAGATTGACAATCAATCAGCATGAAATTCAACAAATTCGTCATTATGAACCCTAGAATAAGTGAAAATCTATCAGAATCAACTATTTATAAATCAATAAATCAATCAATGATCCTTCAGTTAACTCTTTGAATGAAGCGTAAAATTGAAGTTAATTAATGATCGAAAAATTACCGGTTTCGGAGAATTAGGATCTTCGAAAATCGCCTCACGTTCAGCATGACTGCAAATAAAAAAAAAGAAATTGAAATCGCTCGCAGAGATTAGAGAAAACGATTGAAATTGACGAGAATTGGGGAAAAATTGAAGGTACGAGTTGTTAAATCGACGTCTGTAAGCTTCGGAGAAGATGACAGAAACCATGGCGATGATGAGAAGCAAGAATAGAGCGCAGAGAAGCTCAAGCAGCGTCCATACTAGTCCCATTTTTAGGACATCTAACTAATCTTGTTATCAATTTTGTTGGCGGTTAAAGAGAACTCTATAGTATGAACTAGTCTAGATCCCGCGCAATGAATGCGCGTCATATATAGACTTTTTACTTTTTATTGTACTGCGTATTACTTATAGATTTTAGATTAATATCTCATTAATTTTCGTATTTCATCTCATTGAATTGTAGTATTTTGATTTGGGAAAAAATTAATCAAGAGAATTGAGTAATTACGTGGAATGTGTATATTTATGAAAATGTTTTAATTGTCTGTCTTATTATAAATGATTTTAATAAATCGTTTTTTCGTCACGAAGTTAATAATAAAAAGTTTTATATTTTAATGATGAAAATATTAGAGGTTGATGAAAAGATTATTATTTTAAAATGAAAGATTTGTTTAATGAAAGCAAATGTAATTTATTTCCATATTTAAGTTAGAGCATTT
>JAGPOY010002018.1:0-15693 GCA_018983105.1 Silene uniflora | reverse complement strand
TGTGCGGTTGTTAGATGAATTAGGTTTAGGGTAGAAATGACGGTAATTGGGTAAATGGGTCAAATGGGTAAACGGGTAATTGGGTAAATGGGTGATACTATTCTTGACCCAAAAGACAAAATGTGATGTAAACCCGACACAAACATTACGATATGAACTCGACTTAATTACATTTACGAAACGAACTAATATATATAATAACTAAAAATAATTCCGCGTAACCGATTATAAAATACGGGGTATTACATGGGTAGCTTTTAGTGGTGGTTTCCCAATTGACTTCTGTTCTTTTCTTCCAGATTTAGGAGTAGGTTTCCTAAACTGTGATGCCTCATGTCCTATACCCTTGCACTTAGTACAAGGGATAGGTCTCCATTCATATTCAACAGTCACAGTAACCACTTTACCATGTTCATCCAGAAATTGCACTTTGTTATGTAGGTTTTGGTCCATCTGCAACTCCACTAGAACTCTAGCATAACTAAGTCTAGTCTTATCAGCAGTTGCCCCATCCATTTGCACATAACTACCCACAAGGCCAGCAATCTTAGGAAGGCATTTGCTCCAGAATTTGAGTGGTATTCCAGCAAGTCTAACCCAGGCAGGCACAATACTCACCTTTTCTTTCACTAAATCCATATCACAGGTCCAGGGTTTTATAATAACTGGCTTGTTCTCAAAAAAATAGTAACCAGGCTTCAATAATTCATCCCTACTGTGAGGTTTTGTGAATCGAACAATGAAAATACCATTATCCAAAAAGGAGACGCTATCTATACCAAAACCCTCCCAAACATGATAAACATAATCTTCAATAAGATCCCATGGAGGGTTGGCACCCAGAATATAACAACAGACAGAGTTGTTCCAGAATTCTAGCTCTGTTTGAATATCCTCTGGCGTGAACTGAAGAAGATCCATCTCTTCATCCTCCTCAGCTATGGATGCCATGACTGGGACACTCTTTCCTCCTTGTTTTAGCATCTAGCCCTTATCTGGATTCGGCTTCTGGTGCTCTTCAGCAAGATTAAGAACAGGGATTCCTGTGATTTCACGAAGAGACCTGGTTTTACCATTATCCTCTTGAGCTGGGCCATAAAAGGTCGAACCTTTCGCGACTTCCTTCGAGCTGGAAGCATTATCAGACCCTATAACAACAGATTTTTGTGATTTTGATGCAGATTTTGATGTTGAAATCAATGGTGAATAACGGTTTTGATTAGGTTTTATTGCCGTCATTGTTTTTGTGATTTAATTTTTTTTTCCTGAATTTTAGAGCTTTTATCTCTCTATTTTATCTCTCTTCATGTTTTGCTAATAAATTTGCTGTAATAAAGAGGCCATTTCTTTTCTTTTTTCAATTTTCTTTTCTTTTTTTCAATTTTCTTTTCGCTTTTCATAATTTCCAGCTAACCTTTCCGAGAGATACAATTCCAATTTCAAGCTTCAAATTTCTTCAGATACTAACTCCGTGACAAAGATGCAAACCAAAACTGATAAAATGACATATATACCACAATAACCAACACTAAACTAGCTTAACGCAAGGTAGGCTTAATTTTGGGTGTAGATTATGGGTCAACTGGCAGTTTTGGCTAAAAGTGGAGTTAAATGGGTATAATTAGAAAAAGGGAAATTGCAAGCATTCTTCAAACATGTGATACCAACCACAAAACCATGCGTGCAGGCAATAAGCATCAAATTTCATATACATGCAATGCGATGAAACGAGGGAGTAACTACTCACAATCCTACATGAAACCGGTCATGGATGTCACCAGTTTATATAAGCTCTAATCCTTAGAATATGTAAGTAGGTTGCCAACATGTCAGGTCAAGTCCCTTCGTTCAGCATCAATTTCAAACAAAAACTCGTAAAATCATGCAAGTGACTATGCAAAAGATAATGACTGTGCAGGGTTTAAGTAAAAGACCAGATGAAGGGTGAGACAATAACTGTTCCGACTCGACTCGACTAATATGCTAAAATAAACGTGAAAATTGTTGATTTGTATGGTATTTTTGGATGCAAGGGAAATAAAATAACAATGCATACGTAAATGAAACGTGATAACGGAAATGCAGTAAAAACAATATGCAGACAAGATATGGATGCATAACCTCCCCAAACCAAAATGTACAATGTCCCCATTGTACAAAGTAAAGGAAAAGAAATGCAAACTAAAGAGAGTGGGTCGGAAACTTACAAGAATGCGCGCACCACGGACCTCCCCAAACCGAACCAGATATGGGAGGTAATCAGGGTACTCGATCGACGAAATACCAGTAGATGACCGGTCGATCGAGTAGATATGGCAGGATTCCCCTCGATCGAGGAAGGGAAAAAGGTCGATCGAGGGTTTCTTCAAGGGAGTTACTCGATCGAGGAGAATAAGCACTCGATCGAGTGCTCTAGGAAGCTTCATCGCTCGATCGAGCATACAGAGAACTCGATCGAGTCATTGTCGCATCAGCAAGCGACAAAATAGCGTTTGGTATTGAGTAATCACGCAAAAACAGAATGAAAAATGTCTTAACACGCAGAAAACACAAATTAAGCACGCGAAAAGTCTGAAATAAAGTACAACAAAACACAAGTCAAGTTGCCTCCTGATAAGCGCAGGTTTATGAGGTCCCGCACGACCTATACGCTTCAATCTTCAAGCTCTTCAAACTCGTCGAAGTAAATCACTTCGACTTGACCAACGACATTGTCAGCTCTATAATAATGCTTCACATGATGCCCATTGACTTTGAACCGGTTCCCCTCGAAGTCTTCTATCTCAACAGATCCAAACTTAGTAACGCCAGTTACCGTGTAAGGACCGGTCCACCTGGATTTCAGCTTACCAGGAAATAAACGCAGACGGGCATTGAACAACAACACTTTCTGCCCAACATGAAACTCACGAGGTACAATCCTCTTGTCGTGCCAACGTTTAGTCTTCTCTTTGTAGATGCGGGAGCTATCATATGCGCTCAAACGGAATTCCTCTAGCGCATCTAGCTGCAACAAACGTTTCTCACCACACAAATCAGCATCATAATTAAATTGGCGAATCGCCCACCAAACTTTATGTTCTAATTCAACAGGTAAATGACACGACTTTCCATACACTAATCAATACGGTGAAGCACCAATAGGTGTCTTAAAAGCAGTCATATAAGCCCATAATGTGTCATCAAGTTTAGCGCTCCAGTCCTTCCGTGATTTAGACACGACCTTTCCCAAAATCTCTTTTAGTTTCCCTATTAGAGACTTCAACCTGCCCACTAGTTCGAGGATGGTACCCCAAACCCCTACGATGTTTCACACCGTATTTAGACAGTAAGGTCGTCAGCTGCTGTTCCCTGAAATGCATACCCCTATCACTAAGGACGACCCTAGGGACACCAAAACGGGGGAAAAATGGTCTTACGAAACAACTTAATCACGGTCCTGGCATCACAGTTGGGAGTGGCAATGGCCACCACCCATTTAGACACATAATCTACAGCGACCAGAATATACCTGTTACCATGACTGGACGGGAATTGCCCTTGATAATCAATGCCCCAGACATCGAAAATCTCGACCTCTAAAATGCCATTCTGAGGCATTTCATGTCTCTTGGAAATGTTTCCCGTACGCTGACAAGCATCACAACTCGCAACAAAAATCTTAGTGTCAGCAAAAAGAGTTGGCCAATAAAAGCCAGACTGGAGTACCTTAGCCACGGTGCGCGACGGACCGTGGTGACCTTCACAAGGAGCAGAATGGCAACCTTCTAGGATAGCTTTGGTCTCCCACTGCGGAATACACCGTCTGTAAAGACCGTCTGCACACTCCTTAAATAAATAGGGGTCGTCCCAAAAGTTTTGTCGTGCATCGTGTAAAAACCTCTTCCGCTGTTGATAAGATAGATCAGGTGGCAGCGTACGGCTGACAGCATAGTTGGCATAATCTGCAAACCAAGGTTTAATACCATCTTTAGATTTCACAGAAAAAACAGTACATAAGGAATCATCAGCAAATGAATCATTAATAGGAAGAGGATCCTCCCCCTCCTCTTGCGTCAAACGCGACAGATGATCTGCTACAACATTCTCTGCGCCTTTATTGTCCTTGATTTCCAAATCAAATTCCTGGAGAAGGAGTATCCACCTCAGCAATCTAGGCTTAGCTTCCTTCTTATTCAAAAGGTTTTTCAGCGCTGCATGATCTGTAAAAACAATAACTTTAGAGCCCAACAGATATGATCTAAATTTGTCAAGTGCGTAAACAACAGCTAACAACTCCTTCTCAGTGGTAGCATATTTCACTTGAGCCTCATCCAGAGTTCGGCTCGCATAGTAAATTGCACTCAAAGCTTTGTCCTTCCGCTGTCCTAGCACCGCTTCTAGTGCATAATCACTGGCATCACACATAATCTCAAAGGACAGCGTCCAATCAGGATGCTGGATAATGGGTGCAGAGACCAAAGCCTGCTTCAAAGTGTTACAAGCAGAAAGACAATTATCAGTAAAATCGAAAGGAGCATCCTTTAATAGCAATTGTATAAGCGGTTTAGCAATCTTGAGAAGTCCTTGATGAACCGGCGGTAAAAGCCAGCATGACCAAGAAAACTCCTCACCCCCTTAACATTACCAGGAGGCGGTAATTGCTGAATCACTTGCACTTTTGCTCTGTCTACCTCAATACCCATGTCGGAGACTAAGTGCCCAAGGACCACGCCCTCATTAACCATGAAATGGCACTTCTCCCAGTTTAGCACAAGATTAACCTCGATACAACGCTGCAAAACTTTATCAAGGTTAGCTAAACAGTTATCAAAATCATTCCCATAAACACTGAAGTCATCCATAAAAACTTCCATGATAGACTCGATATACTCAGAAAATATCCCCATCATGCACCTCTGAAAGGTAGCAGGTAGGGGTGGGCAAAATCCGGTCTGGACCGGAAAAATGGACCGGTCCGGACCAGAATCTACCGGACCGGAACCGGAATTAAAAATTCTGGTCCGGTCCCCGATCCACATTTTCTTGAAATTCCGGCTTCCGGTCCGGTCCGGTCTTGGACCGGAAAATTCTGGTCCTGACCGGAAAGACCGGAATTTTTTTTATTTTATTTTTTTTCCTAAAAATATTAATTAGAAATACATTGTATGCTTATTATTCCGGTCCAACCGGTCCGGATTTTTGGACCGGAATATGAAAAAATGGGTATTTAAAAAAAATTTCGGTCCAACCGGTCAGGTCCGGTCTTGGACCGGAATTTTTCAGGTCCGGTCCCGGCCCGGTATTTTTATATTCCGGTCCGGTTCCGGTCCAACATTTTTGGCGATTCCGGTTCCGGTCCGGTTCTGGACCGGTGCCCAGCCCTAGTAGCAGGGGCATTACACAAACCAAAAGGCATCCTGCGATATGCAAAAACACCTTTAGGGCAAGTAAAAGTAGTCTTTTCCTGATCATCCGGATGAATAGGGATCTGAAAGAACCCGGAGTACCCATCCAGATAACAGAAAAACTCATGAGAAGCTAACCTTTCTACCATCTGATCAATGAAAGGAAGGGGGAAATGATCTTTCTTGGTGGCGGCATTTAATTACCGATAATCTATACACATCCGCCACCCAGTTATTAGTCTAGTAGGTATTAATTCATTCTGTTCATTCTTAACAACTGTAGTACCACCTTTTTTAGGTACCACCTAAACTGGACTTACCCATTTGGAGTTACCGACTGAATAAATAATACCTGCGTCGAGTAGTTTCATCACCTCGGCCATCACAACCTCCTCCATCTTCGGATTCAGCTTTCGCTGACCCTGTCTGCAAGGCTTGTGACCTTCTTCTAGCTCAATCCTGTGCATACAGACATCAGGGCTGATGCCCTTAATGTCATCCAGTGAATAGCCCATCGCTTTCCTGTTTCTCTTAAGTACAGTCAATAAAGCAGTTAACTGTTCATCATCCAGCTTAGCACTAACAATGACTGGAAATTGCTCAGTATCATCCAGAAAAGCATATTTAAGGTGAGACGAAAGAGTCTTACGCTCGGGAATCTTTACCTCAACGGAACACAAAGTATGCACCAAGTGTCCTAACTGTTCTTCCTCAGTGCCAGTCAACTCTCGCTCATCCGTAGTAGCTCCAAGCAATTCCAATGCAGCGTAATCGTTATCTGAATAATCTGCACACTCATCTAACAACATCAAAGACCCCAACGGATCCTTTACCAAGGAATCCGACCAAACCTCATAAGCAGACTCATCAATGATATCAACTGAATAACAAGTATCCTCTATCATTGGTTTAGACAAAGTGTCGGGCAAACTGAACGAAACTACATTATCCCCTACCGCCAGAGTCAAACGCCCGAGTTTGACATCTATAATGGCCCCAACTGTACACAAAAACGGTCTACCCAAAATAATTTGGGTACGGGTATCCTCAGAATTATCTAGAACAATGAAGTCCACTGAAATAAAAAACTTGCCCACCTTGACAGACACGTCTTCTAAGATACCTAAAGGCCGCCTAACAGATCTATCAGCCATCTCTAGGGTAATATTGGTCATTTTTAGATGACCCAAATTAAGCTTACGACAAATAGAATAAGGCATGACACTCACACTCGCTCCAAGGTCACACAATGCCTTATCTATCTCGGTATCTCCTATGACACAAGTAATAGAGAAACTACCCGGGTCTTTCAACTTGGGGGGAGACTTACTCAAGCTTAGACTACTAGACTCCTCCATGAAAGCGACAGTAGCAAATTCTCCAAGTGCTCTCTTACGCGTTATAATGTCTTTCATAAATTTGGCGTAAGGCGGTACTTGGGTAATTAACTCAGCAAAAGGAATAGATACCTGGATGTTTTTGACCATATCTACAAATTTACTGAATTGCCTCTCCGTCTTCGTGTCGCGTAAACGACCTGGGTAAGGGACCTTGACCATCGGAAGCGGGTCCCCAACTTCCTCTTTACCTTTATCCGCTCTTGGTACCCCCACAACAGGGGAGGGTACTCTATCACGTAAAACATCCGATTGCGTACCTGTACGCTGAATTTCACTCGATCGAGGCTGCAATCCACTCAATCGAGTGGTCTCCTCATCAATTACTCTCGATCGAGTAAGTGAACTACTTGCTCGAGAGCTTCCCATATCCAGACTGCTCGATCGAGCATCAACTTCAGCCGATCGAGTGGTTTGTTCATCAATAGTGCTCGATCGATTAGAAGGTCTAGTCGATCGAGTAGTATTCTGCGTATCTTCGTCTAATTCATTCAACGCATCGCCAGCCTCGGTATTTGTACTTTCTGGAACATGTACAGGTCCGTCATAAGTACGACTGCTTCTCAAATTAATGGCATTGACCGGGTCTTTGTCTTCGAATAACGAATCGCATCTATCGAGCAATTGACGGAAGGCTTCCGCGCTAGATTGCTGCTCAAGTTGCTGCGCATGAATAGTGGACTTAAGATCGTCATACTCGGCTTGGGTAATGAGGACTTGACCTTCATCTGCGGATTTCTGATTCTTCGTAGCAGTCAAGTCAGCATACAACTCGGAAAAAGAACCTCCTTGCTTAAATTTCTTATAAGCTAGGACTCTCCCGGATTCAGCCATACACGAAATTGGGTCATGCCCTTCCTCGCTGCATCTACCACAAATTATCTCTATAGCATGAACTTGGTGCATTTCAGCCAAATTTCCCGTATCAACCACATGAACTTCTTCAACAATCGCACTCTTCCGTCACTCCCCTCTAGGATTTCCATAATCAGCTGTATGGATGGCCATATTCTCAATAAGTTGCCAGCCTTTATCATCTTCTATATTCACTTGGAATCGCCCTTGTGCAGCGGCATCTAAAACAGCTCTTTGCTCGTAAAACAGACCATTATAAAATTGGTTGCATAGAAACCATTGCTCGAACCCAGGTGAGGAACTGAACGAACTAGTTTCTTGAATCTGGCCCATGCTACACTCAAATCTTCAGTGGTAGATTGAGTGAAATTGGTGATCTAACTATGCAGCGCATTAGTCCGCTGAGGAGGAAACTACCGTCTGTAAAATGCTAGAGCCAACGAACTCCAATCCTTTACCCCAGCAGCCTTCTTGTCTAAATCCCTCCACCAGTCCTTAGCATCTTCAGTCAAAGAAAAGGGGAAAAGAAATTCCTTCACCATATCTTGCGTCACACCGGCAACTAAAGGAATGGTCGAGCAATAATTCGTAAACAATTCCACATGCCTAGCTAGATCCTCATCTACTACACCTCTGAATAAATTCCGCTCCACTAAATGAAGGAAGGACGGATGGATCACAAAGGTACCCTCGTCGGCTGTAGGTAGAAGAGATCCTTGGGTAAGGTCTCAGCATTAGGCTCAGAATGACTCGCAATATTAGGCATTCTGGGAATAGAATTGTAGCAATAGCAGGTTTAACTGATCCTCTTCTAGGATATATACCTGTAAATACTAAATCAGTAGAACAAATATGAGAACTGTCTCAAGGAATAAATCCCTTGAGACCAAAGACAAACTTAAGGAAAGCTATAAAATTACACCGTCTCCCCGGCAACGGCGCCAAAATTTGGCACGGCTATCGCAACCCTATCAAAAGTAAAACCAACCGGTCTCAACTAAATGTAGTAGAGGCAGTCGGGTATCGAATCCACAAGGAGAGGAAAACCCTATAACTGACTAAGTCTGTTAAAGTAACCAAATGGGGGTTTGTTTGTTTTTGTCTAAAAACTACGAGATTAAAGGGAGAGAGAGATAAATGGAAGAGATAACAAAAAGGAGAGGGAACTAGGATTGTCGGTTCACCATGGCGTCTAAGATCTAGACTAATATCATAGTGTATCCTAAATCTGGTCTGTGGGGTAGTGATAAGGTCCTTTCGGTCCGCTAATCGCCCTAAGATAATACTAACTTAGCTTTCGCCCTAATTAGCATATATCCTAATGCTCGTCGCAGATCTATCCTTTTCCAATCTTTCGATCTAGGTCATGGGGATATCAATTCAATCAATTGAATGCGTCGACTCAAACAATCAAAAGCTATTAAATGCGACGGGTAAATACAAACCTAATCGAGGGTATACTAATCAAATCATCCTACCTACGCCATGGCTACCCTAAATCCTAGCAATAGATCTAGCTACGCATAATTGAAGGTAAAGCAAGAGGAACAAAAAGAGAGATAACGAGAGACATAATAAGATTACTGAATGAATTAAATAAATTAAGAACAGTTGTACCAAGGTTTACAAGCAAGGAGAGAAGAGAAGAGGTGAAATCCGATCTAAGATTCAAAAGGGTAAAAGTAACAGTGTCCGATTCTAGGGTAAAGAAATGATAATGATTCTACTGTTTCTCGTCCTACTTATTCACGAAAATTCCAATTACAATGCGTTCAGTACTCAGCACACAAGTTCACGAAGCCCATTAGCAGCAATCTACTCGATCGAGTAGATAGGGAAGTGATCGATCGAGTAAACTGAATACTCGATCGAGGTCTTTGAAGGGTAAGAGCGGTCGATCGAGTATATTGGGCCTTTGATCGAGTGTTTTGGCATTATTGTCTCGTTCTCCCATCCTTTTAAACGTCTCCACGCATCCCGAGGTAGCAAGATTCCACTCCGACTCAATTATGCATGCTTGGGGGACCACAAATAGGCTGGTTTTTCGTCGTTCCGTTTCGTGTCTGCAATAATACAAAACAAACCAAAGTAGACTATTCGGGGGACATTTGTAGTAGAACACTACGAAATAAGCATGGAAATGCGTGCTAATATGGCCTAAAAGGTCTATATGAAATGCACGCATCACAAAACTTTAAGAAATTTCTCCAATATATGATGATAATAATATGAGAAATTCTTACTCTTCTTCTTTTTCAAGCAACAATACACGTATTTCAGTATTTCCATTTGCTTTTTCACACTTTTTCTTCTTTTCATTTTCTTTCATTTTTGTGTGATTTTTTCCCTTCTTTTCTTGCTTCAATTTGTCTTTCATTCACAATATTCACAATGATATACTTCTTCCATTCAACTCCACTCTACCACTTTGCTTTTTCACTTTTGCCAACGCGTGTTTTCCGCAGTAAATATCGTTAGTTACGTATTTGCTAAAATTATAAAAGTTAGATATTTTTAATGTACTCATAAAGACGAATAAAATAAGATCACACGTGAATATATTTGCACTTACGTATTGAGAGAAAATTGCAATTGAATGATCACATGTGAATAGTATACAAAATAGATTATGGTAGAGTGGAGTTGAATGGAGGAAGTATAAACTTTGATATTCATCCCAATTAGAGCTTCCCACATAACATAGCTACTAGCTTGACAAAGGTAGGCAAGTTTATATGTAGCTTAAGGATATTAAGATCATAAAGGGGGCTAAAAAGAGGGCAAATTTATCAATGTGAAATTGGCTTCAAAATGCAATGCAATCATGAAAGTAATGCTCAAAAGAATTGAATAGAGAACCATACTTGGTGCGTTTTGATGAAACACACATCATAAGAAGACCTACCGCTCACCTAAGAGAGACCGGATATGGATGCATCGGTCTTAAGGAGGAACTACCTTACCATTTGTAGCTTGCCAAAAGTCTAGATCAAGCCTATTAAGTCCATAATTTATCTTTTTTTTTCGGTGAAATGTTAGACTTTGCATTAATGAAGTCAATGAAGTACATCACCTGCACTTTCACTACCATTGTTTCTCACCTCTGACCAACTACCATACATTTTCATGGACTCCTATTCAACTTCAACTAATACAGATTAAGTACTTATAGGAATTCCTATTGCAGCACACCAACTAGGATCTACTCTATGCTTCACCATAATCATCTTCCTGGCACCAAGACTCCTTATCCGAGCTTGCACTTGCTTCACAATCACCTGAGGCTGGCTCACCTGCAATTCTTCCCTACAGATGTTCCTGCTCCACCATATCTGATACAACAGCATCAGAATTGCAGCAATGATAATCTGTTTCTGGAGCAATGATCTCATTTTCAGCTTCCTGCACCAGTCTAGTATGCCCTGGCATGGAATATCAATTGCCAGCCATTGACCTAGAAGTTGCAGACATCTATAGCTAAATGGGCAAGAGAAAAACAGGTGATCTGTAGTTTCATCCTCCCTACCACATAGGTCACAGCATCCATCTGTAAGAACTCCAAATCTCACTAATATATCCTTAGTCAGCAATCTTCCTTTTGCATATAACCAAGCAATGAAGTTATGTTTGGGCAATGCAATCCTGTTCCACACCACATTATTCCATCTCACTGTCTCAGTCTCCCTCTTCAACCAGTGATACCCTGCAGGAGTTGTGTAATTGCCATTGTTTGTGCTCCAGCTGCCATTAACATACCCCTCTTTCATTTTTTCCTTCACTTTACAGATTTGTCTCCAGGTCCAGCTAGATGAAGTAGATGGTTGATAACTAAACCAATCCCTTTGCTTAATGTAAATATGGTTAACCCATTTGATCCATAGGTGATCAGCTTTACATGTGATCCACCAGGTATATTTTCCAATCACTGCTACATTCCACATCTGACTGTCAATTACACCCAGTCCACCATTTTTCTTATCCTGACAGACATTCTCCCATGAGACTGGAGGGGCTTTATGATAGCCATCTCCCCCTTCCCATAGGTAGTTTCTGCATATGCTGCTAATTCGTTGGATCACTGATTTAGGAATCACAAAAATTCTGGCCCAGTAAGAATATAATTGAGAAAGCACAGCTTTCACCAATACCAGCCTGCCTGCATAGCTTAGTTTTCTAACTCCCCAACCCCTGATAGTAGCCACCATTTTTTCCACCAACTTAGAGTAATCTCCTACAGATATCCTCTTGTAACTAATTGGAATCCCCAAATATCTAAATGGGAATTGTCCAACCTGAAACCCTGATATTCTCCTTACAAGTTGTACCACTTCAGAGGACATACCATTGCAAAATATCTCAGACTTGTCTTTGTTCACTGTCAATCCAGAAGCAGCAGAAAATGTTTCAAAGGCTCTAAGAATAACAGTGATAGATCCTACATCTCCTCTACTAAACAACAACAAGTCATCAGCAAAGCAAAGATGGCACAATTGGAGAGGTCTGCATAAGGGATGGAATCTAAATTCCAATCTCTTAGTCACCACATTCAAGATTCTAGTAAAATATTCCATACATATCACAAATAATAAGGGGGACATTGGATCCCCTTGACGAATCCCTCTTTTTCCTTTAAAGTATCCAAAAGTACTCCCATTAAGTGACAAGGAATAAGTAGGAGTAGAAACACACACCATAATTAATTTTATGAATTTGGCAGGAAATTTCAGGGCTCTTAACATCTCCTCAATGAATGACCATTCAATTGAGTCATAAGCTTTTCTTAGATCCACCTTCATCATGCTTCTAGGTGAACAAGCCCTCCTGTTGTACAGCCTCACAAGATCCTGACAGATGAGAATATTATCCACTATGTCCCTCCCTTTAATAAAAGCACTTTGATTGTCACTAATTATTTCAGGGAGCACACTGGCCAGCCTATTGCAAATAAGCTTGGTAATGCATTTGTAAATCACATTGCAACAAGCAATTGGGCGAAAATCACCAACACTCACAAGCCTGGTCTTCTTTGGGATCAAAGTAATATTAGTTGTATTAACCTGCTTCAGAAGCTTTCCTGAATTAAACACCTCCTTCACTGCTTTGCAAACATCAGCCCCAATAACCTCAAATGCATCCCTGAAACATTGGCTAGTATAACCATCTGGTCCAGGTGACTTATTTGCAGGTATTGAGAACAATGCTTCTCTGATCTCTGCATCTGTGACTGGCTGCAGTAATCTTTGGGCATGCTCATCATTAATAACATTACCCTGCCTGACAGTAGGGTAATGGACATGTATGACCTCTTTGCTTGTGCCCAGAAGCTCCTTATAGTAGGCTAGAAAGGCCTCCTCAATCTCATCAGCATTAGTATGATTCACTCCCATAGTATCCTGAATAGCCAAAACTTTGTTCTTCATTCTTCTGCTTTTGATAGCACAATGAAAATAGTGAGAATTGCTATCACCATCCTCAGCCCATTGTACTTTTGCTTTTTGAGCCAGGAATTCATTCCTAGCTTTATCCAGCTCTCTATAGATTTTTGCACAGGCTCTCTCCTACTCCCACAACTGAGTATTACTCATGTCTCCTTGCATCTGAAGTTGAATAGCCTCCAACTGAATATGTGCCAGTCTAGCAGCAGCTTCAACATTCGAGAAATCATTCCTATTAAGCTCTTTTAACTCCTTCTTCAATAATTTCATCTTCCTGACCACCTGAAACATGGTAATACCAGCAATGTTCCAATTCCATACACTCTTCACAATATCAAGAAACTTCTCATCTTTACCCCACATATTGAAATATTTGAATCTATTTCTATTTCTGTCTGGGGAACCCCATAAATCCATCACACAGGGATTGTGATCAAACATTCCTTCAGGTAGAAATCTAGTTGTCATATCAGGAAAAGCCATCAACCACTCCATGTTAACCAGCACTCTATCTATTCTACTAAATCTTCTACCATCCTCCTCCTGCTTATTGCTCCAAGTATAGAAGGCCCCATGAGCAGGAATATCACCAAGCTCACATTCCTCAACACATGTAGTAAACCTTCTAATTTCAGCCTCTGTGACCACAGATCCTATTCTTTCCTCATAACCAAGAACATTATTAAAATCTCCACAGACTACCCATGGGCCCTGAATAGTAGCATGCATAGTCTCTAATGAAGTCCAGAGAGGTTCCCTTTCAGCTAATCTATTGAACCCATAAACAAAAGCCATATGCCAACTCAAACCAGTAGGTCTATAAGTGACCTTGCAGTGGATTATCCGAGCTTCACATCCCAGAACCTCCACTTGGAACACAAGATCATCCCACAATACCCAAATTCTTCCAACACCACATGTGTCATTATTAGTAATTAAAGAGAACTGAGCACCAATTCCTTGATGAACTTTATTAACTGAACAAGACCTAACCCTTGTTTCCATTAAACCAACTAAGCTAATCTTATTATTCTGCAGGAAACAACGAATGCCTCTCTGCTTATTTGGGCTGTTACACCCTCTGACATTCCAAAAGCCCAAATTAACCATGATCACTAGTAGGTACAGTAACCTCCTTCCCACCAGTAAACTCATTACTCCTGAGCCCAGGTGTATTCAAAGACTCCAGGAAGGATTTCCTACACCCAGCATCTTCTTGAGTCCCTTCCTGCCTATTAATTCGAGTGATGAGCCTAACAGAAGAGGTAGGAACCTTAGTCCCATTCCTGGCATAGGAGTGATCAAAGGGGCTCTAATTCCAATAGAGGGAGTGATCAGAGGCCCAGGTGCAGTATTGTTAACAGGAGATAGGATAGGGAACTCCTGAGATTGCAGTACAAAACCAGAGCCTACCACCTTCTCATTAACCTTAGCAGGCTGCTGAATAGGTCTCCAGACCTGTTTTTGTTTCTTCTGCAACTCCTCCCTCCTTATTTCATTTCTCCTGCAATGCTTAGTCTCATGACCCATCCCTTTACATTCCCCACACAGAATTGGCTTCCATTCATAGTGAACAATTTGATGATGAGTGATATCCAATTCACCTAGAAACCTGATGGAATCAGGCAACTCTTTACCAATCTTAACTTTAACCATCACCCTGGCAAACCCCAAGAATTGTTTATCCTGTGTATCAGTATCAACCCTAACCGGTTGACCTACTAATCCAGCAATTTTCAATAAAGCAGGGCCCCAAAACTTGAGATTTAAGCCATAAAACCTAATCCAAATTGGTACCATATCAATTTCCTCATTTTCCAGTTTCGCTGTTGGTGTCCATTCTTTAACAATTAAGGGTTTATTGTGAAAAAATACAGGACCAGCCTGCAAAACTAACTGTTTCTTAGCAGCTGTCTTAAATCTAACAAGAAATACCCCATTTGATTTGAATGAAATCTTATCAATCGAATCCTCAGACCAAGTTCGTTTAACAAAACCAGCAATAATAGTCCATGGAGGGTTTGCCCCCAAAATATAACAATAGACAGCATTAGACCAATATTCTAACTCAGATTAAACATCATCCAAAGTTAGTTGAAGCATACCAGGAGAATCGGCTGAGGAACTGGCTTTGCTACCAACTTCCGTCCACTCACCATCATCTTCCTCCTCAATAGCTGCTAACTCCGATGACATTTCAAACGGCTGCAATCCATTCGCACCATTATCTTCATCACCCACAGAAGAACTCGTCCCGGCATCATTACCATTAATAGTTGAAGCTACGACTCTCTCTGAACTATTAGACGACATATTAGAATTATTTTTGGTATTTTTTGTTTTTTGATTAGTGATTGATTTACGAAGAGCAGATTTTGTTATTGGGATTGATTTGCGATATCTAGTCATTACTATTCTCACAAAGAACCCTAATTTTTGCTTTTTCTCTCTCTATCATTCTCTCTCTTCGTCTTTTCAAAGTTTTTGTAATAATACAATTGTACGATAAAAAAGTCCATAATTTATCATCCACCTACTATGTCAAGACATCCCCATGTTTGCATAATCCCGTCAAAATTCTCATAATTTGTACCTAAATGGAAACTAACTATATGCAAA
>JAGPOY010002017.1:0-15697 GCA_018983105.1 Silene uniflora | reverse complement strand
TAAAGTTATTGATGATATAATTGTCTAGGAGACAATTACGTTTATATGAAATGGCACCATATGATCACAAGACGTTGTGAATTATAATGATTAAAGTCCGTGTCCAAAGTGGGTAACGTGTAATATAAATTACGTTACGATACGGAATTTATTTTACACGATAAATTTTAAAGGATTAAAATTTCCTCGTATCATCACGTTTTATGATAAACAAATGTTACGAGTTTAGACGGACTTAACTCTAGGGAACCGTGTACCTCGGTCATGGTGGAGAGAATAAATGTTGTCTCTTGAGTTAGAGACAAGCATGCTTTGTGAGTGTCTTGGAATGGCTCTTTTGTTTTTATGAATAAGAACAATTGAGTTGTTTTAGAGGAACCCATTGGGTCCTCTTCCCCAATTCCACCCGCCACTCCCATTCTCCTCTCCCTCTTATTTGTTTTGATTTTTACTTGTAAAAATCACTCTTTGCCATACACAGAAAAATTAGATAATGTCTCTCTCTATTTTTTTAGAGAAATAAAACATCATCAAAACTAATATTACTAGAGTGGTAGTAATATATTAGTAGTAATTTTAAGAGTTAACCTATTTTTATTTCTAGTAACAAAATAATAATAGGTATTGAGATCGGTTCCTTGATAAGAACCTTTGGGCAATCGATTTACAATTAATCGATCGAGCATAGGAGCTATTTTGGGATCTTACTTACGAAGACTAATTTGGTAGGAGACCAATTAGTATAAACCGTTTTTCGTCAATTTGTAAGGATCCCGATTCTTATTCTTATGTTTATTTTTGCATGCATAAGATCTAAAATTTATGAGTATAAATTTGAACACTCATATGTGATATGAGTATGACATGGAATATGATTTCTAACATGGATTGCATCCATGAAACTAGATCGGAATGCATAGGCGGGTAGAAAGGTTGGCTAGAAGACCCTTCACCTTGTTGATAGGTCCATGGAGGGGGTTGTGGTGTTTGACGGGGCATGGCATAGTTGAGGGAGGAAGAAGTCTCCACCCGGCGATCCCTCACATAAGTGCGAGGAGGGTCATTTGTCGGTTGAGTGGGGTCTACCTCCGCTTCAATAGGTAGAAGGTAGTCATCTTTATCGGGCTCAATTATCATCTTCTTTGCATTTGAAAGCGGGACCGAATTCCGCTTAGATATTTGCCAATAGTCTCGACCATCAATAGGATTTAACTTGATCCAATCAAGCTTTCGCATATACTCTTTGGTCAAAGTGGTGTAACCGGTGGTCCAATGAATGGTGGAAAGGTCCACCGGTGGGTCGACATATCGGGCAATTCGGGTAATGAGACCACCCGCATAAATAGGGACCCTTTGCCCCGGAGAATTGGCTAGCCTCCCAAGGTGAGAAACTAAATGGTGTGCCACATTAATCCGATAAGGCTTCGGCTTGGTAATCAAATGAGAGCTCCAAAATTTACAAGGATCAAACAAAGAAGTGGCGTAATGCCAAGATAGTCAAGAAGGATATAAGTGTGGAGATTTCGTTCTCCTTTTTAACTCAAGAGTTAAGGTGTTCCCGGGAAAGCTTCGCTCTAGATGGTCGAGACCTTTCAAGGTAACGGGAATTTCCCCATGTGGTGCCTTTGACCTTTGGAGCGAAGAAGGTGGACACTTTAAGGTGAATGGCCAACGGGTAAAGCGGTATTACCAAGAAGACAAGATGGGAACCGTTGAGGTACTTTTCTTTGGGGATCCACTCCCCGAGGAGGAGGACATTTGAAGTTATCACAATGTTCGGTTTGGTGGATGCCGGCCTACCGGCAGAGGATACGCTTGTACATCAAATACTCCATTTTCATAAGGAAAAGTGCTCCATGCCGGCTGGCCGGCTGCCGGCCTACCGGCAGAGCACCATAAACTCGATATTTCCCTCAAATTTGACGTGTGCTCGCTACCGGCAGAGAAGCCGTCCGCCGGCCCCCTGGCAGAAGCACACGGTTCTTGCAATTTCACACATTTTCAACTCTCAATTGTTTGTCTTTCTTCATTTTCCCCCATGTCTCCTAGGGGCAACATTCGAGACGGGAAATTTTACCTTTTTGCCCCTCATCACTCCCCATTCAACTTGAGTCGGTTTTTGGCCAAAATAAGGGAAAGATACACCGCTTAAACAAGAATTTTCGCGCCAAAACCGCTCCAATAATAACAAACAAATTCCCATAAAGACATCATTGTACGAATCCATATTTCACATGGCTCCTCAAAACTCAATCCCGAGTCTTGGACAAACCCAATATTCAAGTTCCCCCTAATCCTATGCAACTAACTCTATAAGAATGCGATATTTACAAGTGTGGTGGTTCTTGAGGAACTCCACCAAACCGAACATTGTGATATCTTCAAATGTCCTCCTCCTCGGGGAGTGGATCCCCAAGGAAAAGTACCTCAACGGTTCCCATCTTGTCTCCTTGGTAATACCGCTTTACCCGTTGGTCATTCACCTTAAAGTGTCCACCTTCTTTGCTCCAAAGGTCAAAGGCACCACATGGGGAAATTCCCGTTACCTTGAAAGGTCTCGACCATCTAGAGCGAAGCTTTCCCGGGAACACCTTAACTCTTGAGTTAAAAAGGAGAACGATATCTCCCACACTTATATCCTTCTTGACTATCTTTGCGTCATGCCACTTCTTTGTTTGATCCTTGTAAATTTTGGAGCTATCATAAGCCTTCAACCTCAACTCTTCTAGCTCATTCATTTGGAGGAAACGTATTTCACCGGCGGCATCGAAATCAAAGTTCATTTCCTTAAGAGCCCACCATGCCTTGTGCTCCAATTCGATTGGCAAATGACAAGCCTTGCCATAGACAAGCTTGTAAGGCGTGGTGCCTAAGGGTGTTTTATATGCCGTTCGAAGAGCCCATAAAACATCGGGCAACTTTTGTGACCAATCCTTCCTACTCTTGTTTGTCACCTTTTCAAGCACCGCTTTGATTTGTCTATTTGAAACCTCCACTTGCCCACTAGTTTGAGGGTGGCAGGCAAGTGCAGTTTTGTGCTTTACTCCATGAGACTCAAGCAATGCTTTGAAAGTATTCTTACGGAAATGTGATCCTCCATCACTAATAACCACTCTCGGTGCCCCAAATCTAGGGAAAATAGTCCCTTTGAAGAGTTTCATTACCACCTTAGAGTCATTTGTTGGGGAGGCAACGGCTTCAATCCATTTGGACACGTAGTCCACCGCCACTAGGATATACTCGTTCCCGCAAGAGTTTGGAAACGGCCCCATAAAATCAATCCCCCAACAATCGAACAACTCAATCTCGAGAATGTTATTTAGCGGCATCTCGTTCCTTTGCCCTATGCTTCCGGTTCGTTGGCAAGCATCACATGATTTGACCAAATAGTGTATGTCTTTGAACATAGAGGGCCAATAGAATCCGCCTTGGAGGACTTTTGCAATAGTTCTTGATGTGGCCAAGTGTCCCCCATAAGCGGAATTGTGCATTGTATCCACTATCTCAAGCCCTTCTTCTCTTGAGACACAACGCCGAAATATCCCATCTCCACTCTTACGGAACAAGTGTGGGTCATTCCAAAAGTACCTCTTCGCATCATGTTTCAACTTCCTCCTTTCTCTAGGACCAAGCTCTTCCGGAATAAACTCATTAACAACATAGTTTGCTAGGTCCGCAAACCATAGTGTTTTCTTATCAATTGCCATAAGACTATCTTCCCTCAACCATTCATTGATTGGACCACTCTCGTCTTTAACCCCATGGTTCTCAATGGCTAATCTCGATAAGTGATCCGCCACTACGTTTTCGGTGCCCGCTGTTTTGGTATTTTTCTACCGTTTACTTGAAGGGGGGTCAAGGTAGGTTTAATTTACTATATTTAGTATGGACTGACGATTTGTGACTTGTGAGAGTTGATTAATGCAAGGCAAACGATAAAAAGTAAAGAGAATAGTAAAACAAAGAACAAGACACCAAGATTTGGTGACGTGGAAAACAAAATGTGGGAACAACCGCGGGAGGGAGACGGTATCCCTCCAAGGAGTTTCACTATGATCTTTTTTAGGGCACGAGAGTGGCGTTACAATGATGCGTGAGGCTTAGAATAACAATGTATGTAGGACGTATGTAATTATGATTTGCGTATGTGTAATAGCGTATGTTTGCCTGCCCCTTGATTGTGTTGCTTCCCTTGCTTTTATAGTAGAGCTTCATATCTTAGGTTTCCTTTCTTCATCTTCACGTCCTTCCATAAGTGATGATGGCTGAATATTTCCTTCTTCAGTTTATGGTATAGTTGTCCTTAGATTTCTTTCCTATTCCGCGCTTTCCATATTCATATTTTCCATGTTTGTAGCTTTCCTTATTTCATGACTCCAATATCACGAATATTCCTCATTCCATAATCTCCATGCTCTGGGGTCGTCGTATCCCTTAATATGTTAGCCTGCTGCCTGGTTCATCTGGAGTGTTTGACGCCAGACTTGATCTGCTGTACGAAATTATCTGGTGCCAGGCTGCTTCTTGTGTCTTCGGTAAGCAGCGTGATTTTTACCCAAACAGTTTGCCCCAAATTTCTTGTGTAACACATCTTCTTGTAGTTGAGCGGGAAATTATTAGGTCTTTAATTGAATTTTTGTTCGTCCCCATACATTACTCCAACCAACCCATCATTACTTCTTCTTTAACTTCCACCGCCTCCCTCTCTTCTCTCCATTTCAAATCATTTCAAAGCTTTGCCCTTCACCTTCTTCCGCCATCTCTTCCCTCTCAGGTAGTCAATCTTACTTTCTTCCATCTTTGATCTTCCTTTCTGTTGAGCCCAGATTAGCCTGGTCAAGATAGTAGCTAGTCCGCCAGCATAAGGAGAACAGAACAAGCTCCAATCCGGATAATTCCACATCAGAGGTCATAAAACAAAGGGAGTTTCCAACCAGGATAAAGTCAAGACTGAATAATTGCTGAAAGAACCACCTCCAGCCCATAAACCCTGGACGATACCACAGCCAGGAACCAAAGAGAAGAAGCAAAGGCCTACTTTCTAGGAAGACCCGGTCAAGAGCCCTAAACAAGATCAGAAAACGTGTGAATAAGGGAAGATTGAGGTTGGATCAGTCAATGCGGATTAATAGGAAACATGTCCTATTAATCCGGAACCACCTAGCAACTAACTAGGATAATGTTGGAGCAGCTAATGTCTGGAAAAGGGATTATAAATAGAGCATTTAGATCATTTGAGAAGGGAGACAGTTTTTTACGAAGTTCTTACTCTAATATAATCTTGTATTTTCAGAAATAAGATCATTTGTATCATTCTGTTCAGAAAACAATTAAGAAAAGTCAAGTTTACTATTATTTGTCTCTTTTAAGTTACAATATTTCCTCTATATTCTTGAGCTAGATACCCTGCATTTATTCCATAAAGTGTCTAGTCTGTTCAGGCATTTTTAGGTTAAAACAATTGGCGCCCACCGTGGGGCATCTGGTTCATTAAACCACAAAAAATTCCCAATCCTTTATCAATACTCTCGCAAAAAAATGTCAGCACCCACCACAGAAGAGCAACTGACTGCTGCCTTAGCCCAGATCAAAGAATTGGAATCAATCAGGGAAAAGGCAGTTCAAGCAGAGGCTGAACTGGAGAAACTCAAAGAATCAGAGTCAAACTTGAAGAAAAGTTTGGAGGATAAGGCTTGAGGCTCTAAAACTAGATTTGAGCTTGGAACTCCATTCTCATCTATCATCAAGCAAATTGATTTCACCAGTTATGCAACCCCGTAGAAGACTCCAACCCCTGGTCCGGAAAATGATCCGAATACAGGAATGGACAAGATTAATGCAGCTATCATGATGGCTATGCTCCAGGAAATCCAAAAACTCCATAACAAGATTGAAAATATTCCTGGAGTACCAGATCCTGTTCAAGAAGTGGAAGCTGACAGCTTTGCTGACTCTCCCTTTGCAGAAGAGATAGCACATATTGATCTTCCAAAGAAATTCTCAGTTCCATCAATGAGAACTTATGATGGGACCACAGATCCACAAAATAATGTTGCCATATTCAAACAAAAAATGTTGGCAGCCTCGATACCCAGTGAACTCAGGCAGGTGTGTATGTGCAAAGGCTTTGGCACTACTCTGACTGGACCAGCAATGCAATGGTTCATCAATCTTCCCCTGGGAAGCATCAAGAGCTTTGCGGATCTAGTCAATGCCTTCAACCAGCAGTTTGCAAGCAGGAGAGATATGGCAAAAAGACCTAGCAACCTATTCAGAGTGAAGCAACTCCCAGAAGAATCCGTCAAAGATTTCCTGGCTAGATTTGTCAAAGAAATGGTGGCCATACCCAGATGTGATGAGGAAACAGCAGTGGAGGCATTCAGACAAGGAGTCCGGCCAGACAGTGATATCTATGCAGATCTCACCAAGAAAGCCTGTCCTACCTTTGCAACTGTCCAGTCCATTGCATTAGAGCATGTTAGATTGGAAGAAGATCTCAACTTCAGGACAAATTCATCCGGAGGAAAGCAGAGTTTCGGGCAGACCAGTAGAAAGAGTTCCAACTATAAAGGAAATAACCCAAGACCTGCTCCCTATTCCAGACCTGAACGATCTAAAGTCAATATGACCCAAGAAGGCAGAGGTAACCTTGCTGGTCTACCAACTATTCCTGAATATAACTTCTCTATTTCAACTGCAGGATTAATCAAAAAACTGGAAGGCATGGGTGATACAGTCAGATGGCCTAAGAAATCTGAGAACCCCAGAAGAGACACGGCAAAATGGTGTGAATTTCATCAAGACATTGGGCACATCACGGAAGAATGTATCCAGCTGAGGAAGCAAGTGGCATACCTGCTCACGAAAGGCTACCTGAAAGATATAATCTAGCTGTCAGGGAATAGGAATGAAGGAAGAGATCAAGGAAATGCAAGGGCTCCACCTCCTCCTCCACCTCTTTATGAAGTAAAATTCATAAATGAGGGATCAGAAATTTGCGGTCTGACCAGTTCAGCGGCTAAAAAAGTTGCCAGGGAGTCAAAACTTCAATCCCCCTTTAGATCTATTTCTCTTCCTGCTGTCTCTTTTGACGACTCTGATTTGCAGGGAGTACCAGACTTGCACCATGACAGCCTGGTCATAACAATGCAAATCGGCACAGCCAAAGACTCCAGAATCCTGATAGATGGAGGCAGTTCAGTCAACCTGATAATGATGGATGTGCTGAAAACTATGAAGATAAACGAAGATCAGATCATAAAGAGGTCAAGTGTCTTAGTTGGATTCAGTGGAGAAACTAAGAGCGCCCTGGGAGAGACCAGCTTACCAACATATGCAGAGGGAGTAGCATCCTTTGAGAAGTTTGGAGTCCTGGACTGCATATCATCATATAATGTGATCCTAGGCAGATCTTGGATTCATAATGTCAAAGCCATTCCATCCACCTACCATCAGTGTGTAAAGATTCTAACAGAGTGGGGAGTGACTACGATCAGAGGAGAACAGAAAGCGGCCCAGGAATGCTATTCCCAGGCCTTGAAACCATCCAAGTCAGGTAAGTCCCTCTCATTGCAATTAAAGTCCCCTGTCAGGGATGCATATGTAGCGAAGTCCCAGATGGAAACAGGTGAAGTCATCCTGGATCAAGAATACCCTGACAGGAAAGTACTAGTTGGATCTGATACGCCTGCTTCGGTCAGGCCTGATCTAATTAATTTTCTAAAAACTAAGATGTCATGCTTTACTTTGTCACATTTTGATATGAATGGAATAGATGCTAGCGTTATTACTCATAAGTTGAATATTGACAAAACATATAAGCCTGTGCAGCAAAAAAGAAGAAAATTCGCTGCAGAGAGGAATGAAATCATCAATGAGGAGGTTGACAAATTGCTAGATATGGGGATGATCAGAGAAGTGATGTACCCAGACTGGCTCGCCAACGTAGTGGTGGTACAGAAAAAGAATGGAAAATGGAGAGTCTGTGTAGACTACACTGATCTGAATAAGGCCTACCCAAAAGACCCATTCCCCTTACCACACATTGACGCCATGGTAGATGCAACTGCAGGCCATGAAATGCTGACCTTCATGGATGCTTCAAGTGGATTCAATCAGATAAAAATGCACCCAGCAGACCAGGAAAGCACGGCGTTCATCACAGAAAGAGGTATATATTGTTATACTACTATGCCTTTTGCGTCGAAAAATGCAGGGGCAACATATCAAAGACTGGTCAACATGATGTTCAAAGATCAAATTGGAGATACTATGGAAGTCTACATTGACGACATGGTAGTGAAGTCCAAAAAAGCAGCAGACCACGTCAAAGACCTGGAGAAGGCATTTCAAATCCTGGAAAAGTTCAATATGAAGTTAAACCCCTCCAAGTGCCACTTTGGAGTCTCTGCAGGCAAGTTCCTAGGCTACATGGTGACAAAGAGAGGGATAGAAGCCAGCCCAGAACAGATAAAGGCTATCCTGAAATTAGAACCACCCAAGAGCGTAAAAGACATCCAGAAGTTGACTGGAAGAGTAGCTGCCCTGAACAGATTCATTTCAAGATCTTCAGAAAGGTGCAAATCATTCTATAATCTGCTCAGGAAAAACAAGGACTTCCTCTGGACTCCTGATCATCAAGAAGCCTTTGAGGATTTAAAAGTGTACCTGTCTACCCCACCTCTCCTAGCCAAGCCAGTAAAAGATGAACCCCTGACGGTATATCTCTCAGTAACTGAAGCTGCGGTAGATGAAGTCCTGGTCAAAGAACTAGATGGGCAACAACACCCTGTCTACTATGTAAGTATGAGTCTTTTGGACGCAGAGATGAGGTATGGTTTGCTTGAAAGATATGTTTTAGCTTTGATTATGTGATGTACAAAGTTGAGACCTTACTTTGAGAGTCACCCTATAATAGTTAGGACCAACCTACCTATAAGATCTGTCCTGCGAAAGCCTGAATTGTCCGGACGCATGTGCAAGTGGTCCGTCCAGCTCATTACCTATAATATTACATTTGAACCCATGACAGCGATTAAATCCCAGGCCTTAGCAGACTTTGTGGCTGATTTCAGTCTCACCCTTGAACCTGACTCAATTAAAGAGATACACAAGTTAAATAGCGATCAGACTAGCCTAGAATGGACTCTGTCTGTTGATGGTGCATCCAATGCAAGGGGGACAGGCTCAGGTGTGGTACTTAAATCGTCACAGGGGGATACGATAGTACGGGCTATTAGTTGTGCATTTGATGCAACAAACAACGAAGCAGAATATGAAGCCCTGATAGCTGGACTAAAGGTATGTATCGACCTAGGTGTCTAGAGCCTAAAGGTATGTACTGATACTCTTCTGATTGCAAATCAAGTTAATAAGGTATATGCTGCAAAAGACCCAAAAATGATACTTTATTTAGAAATTGTCGAGAACTTAAAGAATAAATTCACCAATTTCGACATTGACCAAATACCCAGGGATTTGAATAGCCAGGCTGATGCCTTGGCTGGTCTGGGATCCAATTTCACTCCCCCGGACTTTGATAACATCCCCATTGTCCATCTACTAGAATCATCGATAGAGAAAAGGGATCAGACCTTTCCAATATATGTTAACAACTCATGGACCAAACCTTATTATGACTGGCTCCTCCAGGGGATATTGCCTCTGAACAGGCAAGATGCTAGAGCCCTTCAAACAAAAGCTGCCTCATATACTATTATTAATAATGCGCTCTACATAAAATCACAGGCCGGACCATATCTCAGATGCCTGGAACCACAAGAGGCCAAACAAGTGCTGTCAGAAATACATGAAGGGCACTGTGGAAATCACAAAGGTGGCAGGAGCTTAGCAAGTAAAGTGCTCAGGACAGGCTATTTTTGACCTACACTGAGGGCCGATTGCTTGGAATTCAGTACGAAATGCAGAGCCTGCCAAATCCATGCACCATTCATCCACCAGCCATCTGAAGAGCTACACTCAATTTCTGCCCCCTTGCCATTCATGAAATGGGGGATGGATATTGTAGGCAAGATGCCCTGAGCTCCAGGTCAAAAAGTATTCATGTTAGCAATAACGGACTACTTTTCAAAATGGATTGAAGCAGACTCATTCAGCCAAGTCAAGCAAGAGGATGTGATCTTATTCATCAGAAAACACATCATTTGCAGATATGGGATCCCATCAGAGATAGTCTGTGACAATGGAAGTCAGTTCATAGGTCACAAGACGATAGCATTTTGTGAAGCCTGGAACATTAAACTCGTCACCTCAACTCCAGGCTACCCAAAAGCGAATGGCCAGGCAGAATCAAGCAATAAGATAATCATAAGTTGCCTGAAGAAAAAGCTGAAGAAAAGAAAAGGTAAATGGGCTGAAGAGCTACCATATGTACTATGGGCTGATAGGACAACACCCAAAACAGCAACAGGGCAAACTCCATTCTCCCTGGTCTACGAATGTGAAGCAGTGATCCCAGCAGAAATTGACATCCCATCAGCCCGGAGTAGCCTGAATACCGTAACCAGCAACACTCCCCTGATGGAGGACAGCTTGGACTTGACAGAAGAATTGAGAAATACAGCCAGCATCAGACTTGCTTGCTATCAGCAAACAATGGCAAAAAGTTACAACAAAAACGTCAAAGCCAGAATATTCAGAGTAGGAGACTTAGTCCTCAGAAAAGTCTTTCAAAATACAAAAGAGGAGAACGCGGGAAAGTTAGCTTCACCATGGGAAGGTTCTTACCTGATCGACTCAATTGTTGGTCAAGGCACATACAGGCTACAAACCCTGGATGGTGAGATGATTCCCAGAGCTTGGAATGTTACTCATTTAAAATTATTTCACATATAGCTCATACCCTTCAGTCCAGGTATGATTAATAGCTCAAAATTGTTCTCTGCCTAGCTTAATTGCTGCAACTTGTATGAACCGTGATTTTATATGAATAAAAGTACCCTATATGTTCTTCTTCTACATGCCTGGTTCCTTCTATATATCTAATTATTTGACAACGTACAATTATGTTTCCATCCTGATATAAGTATCTATTTTACTCACTCAAAATCTTAAATTTTTATTTGTTCACTGCATTTATTTAGACTGCATTTTACTCAAACAAACTTTTAAGATTGAGGGCCACCCTACCAGCATACTAGCTGCAAAAAATGAATACAAACTTCAGCTGCAAAAAACATAAAAAAAAATACTGAGCTCTGTTAGAATAACAAGCTAAGGGAAAATCACCCTGATCTGCTAGTCGTGGGCAATAAGTCCTCCAGACAGGCAAGAACCATAAGCCCTCCGGCCAGGCAAATGTTCCACCCACCAAAAATAAAACAAAACCTGGCCAGAACCAGCACAAAACCTGGCCATAACCAGCACAAAACCTAGCCAGAACCAGTTCAAGACCCAGCCAAAATACTAACACAGAATTAGTACAAAACTCCCAACTCAACCTAGAAAGAGATACACTCAAAGTCAAAAGAAAACGACCATGGCATTAAACAAGTCAGCCAAACAACACTGACCAACCACATAAAAATTCTTTCCAGGGACTTCCCCCCTGGATGAGATTCACTACCAAACAAAATAAAAAAAAAATTCATTCCAGGGAACACCCCCCCTGGATGGGCCAAAAATTTACAAAAGATAAAAACAATATAAACTAAGCCACCTTGGAAACCGGAGCTGAACCAGACCCCTCCTTAGCTTCATCAACCCCACCAGATTTACCCTGAGAAGAAGGAGACTCCACTTCTTCCTCTTCAGCACCGAGACAAGCCAAGTCAGGGAAGCGCTCATGCAGGATCTTCTCATCCTGATCAGGATCCCATGTTGCCCGAGAAGCTTCAGGATCTCTCATAGCGTCCACACGCCCTTTACCAAAGAAATACTGAGCAGCATCAGCCAACCTGGCCTCATCCAGCTCTTTCTCAGCCCCCAGCTCTTCATTCTTCTTCAGCAGCTCCTGCACAGCCAACTTCTCAGCAGCCAACTCATCCCGGACAACCTTCTCAGCATTTTTTGCCGATATCTCACAAACCCTGCTGGCCCTGGCCGCATCCTGAGCAGAAGCAAGTTGAGACTTCAACACCGTCTCCCTGGCCTCCAAGCTGCTCACCTCCTTTTCCAAAGCATCGACACGCGCCTGGGAGTTCATCAGCTGACAACCACTGATCAAGCCACCATCCAGAACCTACACAAGTCAGACAGGTTAGGAAGTTAAGAACACAAAAAGAAAGGGTAAGGAAAAACAATACAAGAATGGGGCAAGGAATATACCTCCTTAGCCTGGTGAGTAGCAGCAGCCAACGTAACCATCAAGGCCTTTGCTGAAGCCACTAGCCTGGCTGAAGACTCAAAGGTATCCCCAGCAAGTAATCCCTGATCAACAACCTGGGAGAAGTCATTCAGCTCAGCCCTAGCAGCCTTCAAATCTCGAGCCTGACCAGGAATTTGTCTGATTGGCTGAGCAGCAATAGCCTCAGATGGCTCCCCTTCCTCCTCCTCGTCAGCATCACCAATAGTGACCCTTTTCCTCTTCTTCGAAGATCTGGCAACCCCAGGCGAGCCTGCCAGGACTAGCTTCTCAGGAATGGGTTGAGGAGAGACCAGCACATCCAGAGTCTTCTCACTATCACTCTCAGAAGCTCCTTTGCTCTTAGACTCCTCAGTAATCTTGGCCAAACCTGCCTTCAGAGTAGAAGCAGAAAAGCTGGCCAGCCTGGCAGAAGATCTGTAAACTGTACAGAACAGAAAGGCGTTTGCATAAGAACGAGAATATTACAACGAATATAAAAGAAAAACATAATAAATCATAAATAAAAAAGATCCAGAAATCTACCAGAAGTAGAGGTGGGAACAGCCCTACTCTTTCCTGACTTGAGACTGGCCAGTGCAGGCTTCATATAACGAGGCAAAGGTTCCTTGCACAAACTGGCAGGCCAAGTACGCTCACTCTCAGGAATAGCAAGGAAAGCCGCAATCCTATCAGGAGACCCCTCATCAGGGTCCACTTTCCAATCAGCAACAGCAAAAAATAACAGAAAAAAAAGGTATATCACAAACTCAGAACTCAATCTCAAATATACGTCAACTGAATAGAAATGCAGGGGGAGATCTTACCAGTAGACAAAGTTGGATACCTCAGGTAATCCAAACCAGGGCCAAGAGTCTCTGTCCGGACGAACAAGTAAGTCTTTGCCCAACCTTTGTCATCCCCTGAATCGAGGTTGGTGATCAAGGGAGACATTTTGCTTCTAATCCGGAGATTAAAGCGACCATCTGAATAGTTCCTAAACTGATACACTGACTTGATATCATTAGCAGTCAAGGTAAGATTGTGCTTCCTGCACAGATTCTCTACTGAGTGCACTACCTTCCAAATCATAGGCATGACTTGGAAAGGAGACACTTCCATGCTACGCATTACATCAGCCATGAGTGGGGTGAAAGGTAGCTGACATCCAGCCTTGAAAGCCCACTCATGGATGCAAAACCAACCGGTTGAGGTCCAATTGGCCCTGACAGGGCAATTCTCAGGTATCCATACCTCAGCCGCCTCAGGTATGATTTTCTTTTCCCTCAACACTTGATCATAGTTAGTTTTCAACAAGTTAGGGTCCTTGAATGAAGAATCCAAAGACCCCACAGGCTCAAAAACAGAATCCTAATACCTGAAAGCCATGGCCCTAGCAAGAGGGTCAGTAATCATCACTTCCTCTTCTTGAGCAAGAATTTCCTCTTCTTGAGCAGGAATTTCCTCGACTATCTGAGCAGGTTTCTGGGCAGCAGCACGTTTCTTTGGTGCCATTTTTCCTAAAAATTTAAATAGAACACTTGGAGAATGATTTAATTGATGAATTTTTATTTTTTCTAAGAGCGGACTAATTTTGAAAAAAAATTGAGATTGAATGTTTGCAGATTTTTGTGTATTTGAAACGAAGAAGAAAAGAGTTTGAGTAAAAGAGTTGTGGTAGGAGTCAAAAACCTCATCTACTCCTATTTATAGGGAAATCTCAACCCTAACGGGTAAAAACCCTAGGAGCAAGCAAACTTCAGCCATAGGCCCACACAACTAGCCGTTAACTGTAATTAAATGTCAGACAGTGAACAGTCAAGGCCCAACAGATAGTTGAGCAGCGAATTCTTTGGCAATTTTATTTCTAGACAGGTTGACATAATATTCCTGACCTGATCAGACATGAATGATATGTCAAGGGGTAATTTTTGAGCCCAGGTTAGCCTGGTCAGGATAGTAGCTAGTCCGCCAGCATAAGGAGAACAAAACAAGCTCCAATCCGGATAATTCCACATCAGAGGTCATAAAACAAAGGGAGTTTCCAACCAGGATAAAGTCAAGACTGAATAATTGCTGAAAGAACCACCTCCAGCCTATAAACCCTGGACGATACCACAGCCAGGAACCAAAGAGAAGAAGCAAAGGCCTACTTTCTAGGAAGACCCGGTCAAGAGCCCTAAACAAGATTAGAAAACGTGTGAATAAGGGAAGATTGAGGTTGGATCAGTCAATGCGGATTAATAGGAAACATGTCCTATTAATCCGGAACCACCTAGCAACTAACTAGGTGATGAGGCCTAGGTCGTCACACCTAATCAAACACATTTATATTCTCCAACAAACTAACTAAGTAGATAGCAAGTAAGTCGAGGTCGATCCACGAGACGGGTAGCTAGCAATAGCGATCTATTTGTCTTGGGTTACGCAAAGCAAGTGTCTATAGTAACAATTTGTGTAAAGGTCGATCCACGAGACGGGTAGCTAGCAATAGCAAGTGTCCCGTACACCCTAACCTTCCCACTAAGCTATATGCACATCACAACTCCGTTTATCGAGGACCTTTCGATCCTGCCAACAAACGGTGTAAAGGTAGTCTAGCAATCCTTGCGTGACCAAGGTAAAGCAAACATGGAGAGTCAATGCAAGTTTTTCGTTTCAAGCATTTCATCAAGCATAAGGCATGCATAAGATTAGATAACATCATCACAAGTTTAGTCAATCAATTAACCCTTAATCAAAAGCATGTAATCATCCCCATAATCATTCCCATAATTACCCATTTACCCTAGTGAGGTAACTACTCACTAATCATGGTGAAATTGCAAGTAATAGGTAAAGAGTAACTAGCATGTGAAAACATGATGAATGAATTAAGTAAATTGACAAGTGAATAAAAGAGATTAGAAATTGTACCAACTTTAAGGAAATGATGATCAATAATGAAATAAGAAGAAACCCTTTGATAAATGAAGAGATATGAATTCTCGAATTACAACCCAAGTATTCTTCAATTCTAATCTATGATTGTTGTTGAAAGATTAAGCTAATATTAAGGAATGATTAAGATTTGATTACAATATGATTGAACTAATTACTCTAAATTGCCCCTAAATATCTCCTAATTCCTCTCTATGGGCTTAATGATGGGAGGGGGTATTTATACTAAGTATAGAATTAGGTTAAGTTGAGGTGGAGTGTCGCACAAGGACTAGGCGGAGGGATTAGAGGTCGCTCGGCTCGCATTGCGGTCGACCCCGCTTGTCTTCCCATAAGGTCGCTCGACCCCGAGACTCGGTCGCTCGACCCTCTGTCTCGGTCGCTCGACCGTCCAGCTAGGTCGCACGACCTGCTGTTCAGCTTGCACGTCCTGCATCGCAATCAGCACGACCTGAC
>JAGPOY010002016.1:0-15699 GCA_018983105.1 Silene uniflora | reverse complement strand
AGTTTTATTAAGTAGCTCGGTCGAGCCATTAGTAGCTCGACCGAGCCAGTTGAACCTTTAATATTTCCGCTGCTTTATTTTGAGACTGTTGTAAGACAATTAACATTTTATTATTAATAAAGGGACATGTATTATTCTTTCGATATTTCACTACCCCGGTTATGTCGGGATGGTAATACTCCCGTAGGCTAAGGGCAGTCCTTGGTAAAGGCCCCCTTGGTCTACGCGGGTGTTACATTCACTACCTCAGGCAACCGATATGGTAACATCCTTATATTTTAGGGCAATCCCTGGTAAGAGGCCTTGGTATATGGAGGTGTTACAATTTATTCGAAATAAGTCCAGACCAACTCACCCTCGATCTCCCCTTTGTAATAGTATATTTGTGTCCTTTTTGGTTTGTCACTTCTGTTGATGCTATGCATTTACAAGAACTGTTTTGATTTGGCATATTTTCGTCCAGTAGAGTTATCAATAGACTGTATCACTCATTTTGCTCCTAAGGTAAGGAGTCTTCAATGTGTTATATGTTAGATTTAATCCGAATAGAGGCCATAAACTTCATACTAAATTACTTGGTAAATAGTAGATGCGGAAGCGTACCTGATTACATGACGAAAGATTGAGATTGGGATGAACCATCTAAAGATGATCTTCAGGATTAGGTCTTCTAGTAGACACACATACCGGCAGGATCTCTCTACTGATGGGATGCAGGGGAGATTAGGTTATTGTGTGCTACTAGGGACCATAACCCAGGTGACTTATATATAGTCTCCTTAATCTAATGCGTCCATCATGCATTAGTAACCTAATGGGTATCTACACAATTAAGATATCCGGCCCATACTTTATAAGACGTATTTAATATGCCCGTATTATATTATCCGGATGGATCACTATATTGGGCTAAACTTAAAAAATAGCTAACAAATACAATAAATATAATAATGTGTCCACATAAATAGTATATGACCCAATATATTCTTACAATCTCCCACTTGGGTCAAATACAGTTGATGTGTGACACCTGAAAAATTGTATTCATTTTAATCTTACGCGCTCAACAGTGCTATCAACATTCTAACCGTCTTATGCAATTCGGTCCATCAATCTTACTACCATAGGATCAAAGCGGCCTTTGCTCCGATTTGTTGTAGCAAGACCCTCAATAGTCACATATGTCAATATAACTGACGACATGAATCGAATATGGGAGTGCAGCATGAAAATAGCATCTGAATGTGATCCCTATATGCATATTTTCAACTGGTCCACCTTAGTGAGATCAACCAAATTAAAACAGAGTGAAACCGTAAACCGAAAACCTTATTTCTGCAGAACTTAATAACCGTAAACTTTAATGTGTCTAACATGACAAACTCCCACTTAAACTGAATTTCCTTAAAACTGAAACACCCATTTGAGTAATTAACTCAAGAAAGACCGTGGGTGGTAATTCCTTAGTAAGCGGATCCGCATAATGGAGTTTGTATCAACATGTATAATTGACACCTTTTCACTCTGAGTTGTTCATTAAACAATACATCACTTGTTTTTTTTATTAGAAACTATAACAATTGTTAATAACAATTGTCACATTTGTCACAAATAATTTAAGTGGTCTTTCAATACAGTACATCCGTACCGAATTTGCAGCCACATGACAAATGTTCATAACCAACTAGGAGTCGAAATGCCAAATGATCTCAACCTGAATCGATCTCCTATAAATAATGTTTTGTTCCGAATATAAATGACCAACAATATATTTGGCTGCCCTTAGTGGATCCAAGATCCTAATCCGTATTGCCTTAATATCTGTCCAACATACTTTAGACTGTACGCAATATCCGAACGCATACAAGCTAAATATATACTATAATACTTAAACACGTTAAATATTTCTTGAGACACATGAACGTAAGCATTAATGAATTTTTTTTTTTTTTTTTTGAATTTTTCCTTTAGGGCATTTGAGACTAGATTTGTCTCCTTTACTGAAAGGGTATAAACTAAAAATACTTACTTACTCCCACTGAATCTTGATTATCTACAATCATCTACCACATTCATCTAATATCAAATAAGATAATAGAATTGTAGTCTTTATGACGGAAAACCTTACTTAAGCTTTATTGGATGAATCGCTTAATTTATAGAACATCTACTTTGAATCTATTGAATCAAAGTTCAAGTTACTGCACTGAATAATTTCATCAATGTCACAATTGAGAAACAAATCTATAACACTCATCCAATGTAACTGAAAAACCGAATATGTCAAAATGTCCTTATAGTCATTATCGACAAAATGAAAATTATTGTTACATTACCTTTTTATCCCTTCTTGGTAACAAAACAATATTTGAAACCAATTTATTTCTTAACTGTAGGTAATGGAACAAAACCCAAATATCATTGTCTATTAAATGACTTATTTTCTTATTACCTTATGACATTACTCCACTTATTTGAGTTAGGACCTTCAATGGTTTGACAAAAGTTGATTTGATCATCTCTCTCTCTCTCTCTCTCATTCCATTATCTAACTCTTACTGCAACTTTTTAGTCCTTCATTACATTATTATCCATTTTTATCCATATAGGAACAATGTAATTACTGTAGTTGTATTTATCCTTATGAAGTGAATCTTTTACTGAATTGGTTATTTGAGATATTTGAGTTTGTTCTACCGAATTGATCTTATGATCCTATATAGGGAGATTGAAAACCATATCAATTACCTTTTCTCCCGCTCAAACTCAATATCATCAATAAACCCCTTAATTTCCGTCTTAAATAACTTGATCGTGGGATCATTACTTTATTACCCTTTAAACTTTAAGTATAATCCAACAAAATAGTCATTGACTGTCCTTAACCTTATGGCTTTTAAACCTCAATCTGAATTAGTTAGACATACCAGATGTGTAAATAAGTTACACTATAATAAAATAGTCAATGCTATTGTTAGAACTTTATCAAAATTAGCTGCAATCTTAAGAACTTTTTACTAGAGTAATATAGAAAAAAGTATGAGTAATCACACTCCTTGCTTACTAGGCCTTAGTATCTTGTTTGCCTACATACTACACCATCCATAACAAGAATCCTCATATGGTGTAATATTAAATACAAGATAAAACTCCTCTAGAATTCTCAAAAACCAACCTCGACGTTATTATCCTGAATAGTCATTTTGCCAAAGTATTTAAACTTGTGATCAAAGATGACATAAATATATATGAATCCTTTACTGAGTAAAATAACTCGGTCAAATATCACTAAAAACGTCAAGAACTTACAACTTCTCTATAATCAAGATTTAAATATCCATGCCTAAATTCGGTCTACAAATTAACATAATAGTTTAAACCATTAATACTTAAGTATAAAATGGTTCCCTTATCTATATATGTTAATAATAAGGCACCTGAAATCATTTGATATCTAATCTCCCATTAGTTTATCTTTATCCCCTTAAATTTAAATACCGTAGTAAGGGGCTAATAATTTCATTTTTGACACATAACTTTAATTTTTCTTTTAATGTGTCATGCCGAAAAGAAATCATTGTTTAATAATTCTTCTTTATATCCACTGAAATATAATGCAAGTTTACTTGAAAGAGATTCCAATCTAAACTATACAAAGTTATCAAAAAATGATGGATTGACCATTATTTGAATTAGGAAAACACAAATTGATTACTTCTTAATGGACAAGGAACCAGATTTGCCCATACGAAAATAACCGTTTTCACCTGAAGGTAATACCATAAGTATTTTCCAAATTCAAATAAAAGAATAAGTCATTAATGATAACTAAAATAGTTGACTGACTCATAATCAGATAGTTACATGCCCCAAATAAACGAATCTTTCATCATCAATTGGCTTGTAACATCGTAGCTATACTTGCATAAATATCCTTATTTGGGTGAAAAAACCAAATACACCCACAAAAACATGATTGGATATAAAGATTAACCTTAGACAAACCCAAATGAGAAGCTTAACCTTACCGACACGCCAAGCGTTAAAACTGATACTAGATTTTCCTTGTATGTCAAAACTCTTAACAAACTAACGACTAAAAAAAAAAGTCTAACCTTATGTTTGTTGTTATTTATTTGAGTTTGACTTTTGCAGCTTCTTAATTAACTGAATTAACTTAACTGAATTAACTAAAAATGCCCTTAAATATTTCCTTAGTCGCCTTAAATAATCACTAAACATGCATTTTGAATGTACTACTCCCTAAATCACGTGAGTCCACATGACACTTCAATCCTTATGAGTAGCAATTATACAATCTCAAGGCAATGTTAAGATTATCGCGACCTGAAATAAGTATTTAAATTCTTTTACCATTCATTTAATAAATGGTCTCATCCAAATTGAGAATGTAACCGAATATGACAGATATAATAACCATAAATGTCAAACTGAAAGAACAAAACAATATACTTATATTTGAATAAATTCAAAAATTAGAGTGTCTTTATGAAATTAATAATATTTAGTCTTTGGACATAAATACTTTACTATTTAAAGACACTATTCTTTATCAATTGTAATCAAATATTGACGATAAACTCACGTCGAATACTAAACCTTCCTTTGAGCCGACTTAGTATACACATGATAATACCCGAATAATCGTCACATATTTATTACCCAACGTGTAAATGCAATTCGGCCAAATAATGCCTTCCTTTGGGCCGATCATTATTTGCATGAACTACACACACTAGACCAAAAATTGAATTTATTCACCTTACTTAAAAGCTTTATGGGCATAATCCTTATGAGTCATAAATATAATGACAGTCGTTTAACTTGATTTTCAGATTCAAATATTGGCATCCCATCATCACAAGACACCTAGCACAACATTAAATTTAGTCTTTGGACATAAAATTAACTTGTAAGTGGTCATCTTGGTGTAGTGATCAAATATTAACAATAAACTCCTGTCAAACATTAAGCATTCCTTTGGGCTGACTTAATATTCACATGGAAACCTTACAATTGTTACATATTTACCACCACAAGCATGATTGAACTTCGGCCAAATAATAGCCTTCCTTTGGGCCGACCATTATCCGCATGAAACTCAATCACACACTGTAGTCATAATATTCGAAATTGTTTAACTTACACAATAGAGGTTACTTTGGCAACTTATTATGTCAATCAAACAACCCAAAATATTAGACCCATTACTATAAATCCGTATGGCCAATGTTTAATCTGAAAATAAGTTCTTAAATGACAAGTGACTCGAATTATTAATTATTAGTAATAGATAAAATTATCACCGTAATAGTTTCATTGCCGTACAAGTTGGTCAATATCGACAAACTATACCTTTATTATAACTTTATTTTTCACTTGTCCAAATTCCTCAAAAATTAGCTTATCAAGATACACAACCATAATCGTTCCATACTAACATAACCAAAACGAAATATTCACAAAATATAGCTGATCTAAAACCCAAAGAGCAAAGCAAAGTCTCTATAGTACTTAAGGATTACAATCAGTCTACAATAGTTTGTGTACCTTAATCCTGAATATCTGTGCCACAATTAATTCCATACCTCATTGATTCTTGATTGCCAAGCCAAATTAATATCATCACAAAGTAAATACCGGACTAAATATTCCTGATTGCACAAGGAGTAATATTGTCGCAGCAAAAATAAAAATAAAAAACTCAACTCAATCCAAAGCGCTTACTGAGGTTAAACATAAACAGACGCCTTAATGTCTTAACATGAGATTGAGTCAATTAGCACAATATACTCTAAGGCCAAATTAGCATCAATGTCATGAATCCATCAATAAATAAGGTGGGCAAGAAATCATCAATAACATCGCAACATGTTCATATGTAACATAAAAAGCGTCCAAATTATATGAGTTATTTGCCAACAATTAGGAAACTCAATTTGATGATTACACCTCTTATCAATCACTGTATTCCTAAACCGTATGCCGAAGCCAATTCATTCCAATCCTCAATATTCAAAGCCACGTACTCACTCAGTACGGTATTGATAAATTTAATACCAAACAATGCATCAAACAATTTGCCTGAGTACGCCGTATTGAATATTCTTAAGACTTGAAACATGAATATCGTCTAATCATACCATCCCAAATAATTTAATATGAAGGCGGCTCTAATACCGCTTGTTAAATTTAATCCGAATAGAGGCCATAAACTTCATACTAAATTACTTGGTAAATACTAAATGCGGAAGCGTAACTGATTACATGACGAAAGATTGAGATTGGGATGAACCATCTAAAGATGATCTTCAGGATTAGGTCTTCTAGTAGACACACATACCGGCAGGATCTCTCTACTGATGGGATGCAGGGGAGATTAGGTTATTGTGTGCTACTAGGACCATAACCTAGGTGACTTATATATAGTCTCCTTAATCTAATGCGCCCATCATGCATTAGTAACCTAATGGGTATCTACACAATTAAGATATCCGGCCCATACTTTATAAGACGTATTTAATATGCCCGTATTATATTATCCGGATGGATCACTATATTGGGCTAAACTTAAAAAATAGCTAACAAATACAATAAATATAATAATGTGTCCACATAAATAGTATATGACCCAATATATTCTTACATTATAATCTTTACGAGAATGAATCACAAATGTTGGCGTTGAGAATTGTTCGGGAATCAAAGATTATGACTTTGTCGAGTCTTAGGAGGGCTACTCTTCTTTTTTTGTCGATCGAGCTTCTACCCCTCATTCTACTCGTCCAACCCTCTTCACGAACCTGTACAATCGATATCACAAAGATAATCGATATCACAAAGATAATCAATTCTATTATTAAAGAAACAAGTTATCGTGAAATCTTACCGATAAAATTGTCTTATTCTTTTTCAATCTCTAAGCCGTATTCTTTTTGAACGAAAATATTTTAACTGGCCATAATTCTTAGCCACGATGTCCAAAAGTGATGATCTTTTTAATCCAATATCCGTAAATACGATCAAAAGATTGAACTTGTGGCCAATCAGTTAAAGTTTATTCGATTACAATAGTTTGACCAACTATATATCTAGTGCAGAATTTAAAAAGTGGCCATATTTATTTTCTCAAATTGGAATCTCATAACAACAATCAATTTGAAAAGAAAAATTTGCTTCGAAACTCGTGAACATGAGTTATACTTCACTAGTTTTAAACCCCTGCAAAATTGCAAAGGATTAAATATTCAACAATTTGACTAAACATATACATATTAGAAATAAAATTTCACATAATTATAATTTAAAAATGGAATAATTTCCAACGTACATAATATATATTATCTAATAAAACTACAAAAGTTGAATTATATTGTTTTTTTATTATTAAAATTATTGTCAGTTTAAATTAATAGCAAAATTGAGAAGCGACTACTTAATATATTACACAAATTCTCATTTAGGATGGACATTATCCGTCTTATGCTTAAGTCGGGTCATATTAGAGCATGTCCAATGGTTTGCTTTAGGGACTTGCTTGCAATTTTAGAAAATTGCAAGCAAGTAGCCCAACCATTGGAGACTTGTATGTAGATTAGCTTAGTTTGGGCTAGTAGCTTCATGAAACTACTAGTTTAAAAGGACCCACAAGAGTAAATTGATCAATAGGAAAATAGTGGTGATATAAAAAAAATAAAAATAAAAATGATACATGAGATTCTTCCAAGCTACAAGTACATGGGCTAAACCATTGAATTAATTTGTAGCTTAAAATTATTATAGCTTAAAATCTAATGTGGCCAAGCTAAGCTAATACATATTTGCTCAACCATTGTACTTGCTCTTATACATACTAAATCACCCCACTTATTGCCTAAAAAATGCCAAAAAAAATTGTCGTCATTACTACTACCATGGAGTAGCATTTGACCCGTTGATACCGTCCGTCTTAGGCAAGAGTTACTAAATAAACTATTATACCCGACCCACGTATTATATACTCCATAAAAAACGGAACCTATGCATAGAAAATCATGGTCGGCCACTAATAAGATGCTTTGCCTTATAATCTCATTGGAAATAGCAAATACCCTAATTCAAAAACCCACTTCACCTAAAAACTCATCTCACTGTCACTCTCTCTTTCCTTAAAAACCAAAAATACCCAAATTGGAGTGCCTCTGTCTCTCTTATCCTACATTTTCACTCTCAATCTCATCCCATCGCTCCTTTTCCATACATTTCATTCTCCTCCACCATTCAACATTTTAGCATATCAAAGTTTTCGACCTTAAATTAAAGCTCTTCTTCAAATTTGTCTTAAAAAATTTAATTCACACCTCATATGGCGACATTTGCGATCTATTATCAAAAGTAATTCTGTATGATAACAAAGATCGAGCTTTAAGTATTTTGTACTATTGATTTTTTTTCATTTAATCGATGTTCCTTTTTTTTTCGTATTGCATGCAATATTTTTTTAAGTTATTTTTCAATTTAAATTTTTGGGTAAATTATTTTTTTACTAATCTCTAGTTTTATGATATGTTTTTCATGTTTTTTAATTTTTAATTTTTTGTATTTATATTGTTGACTTTAAGTATTTATGTTTTTCTAAGGATTTTTTTCACCTTTTTTGTGTTTATTTTTCTCTGATACTTCTTTTTCTCAAAAGAGTTGAGCACCTTTTGTAATTTATTTCGATATCAATAATAATTATCTTTTTTTTTAAAAAAAATTCAGGGTATTTTCCTCATCTTAAAAATAAAAATACTCGCTTTATATTTTCTTTTTAGAACTTATTTGATATTTTTCTGTTATTTTTGTTTAGAATAAATATTTTTTAATTACATGGAATATTATTAACAAAAGTAAATTATTACTCTCATCAAATTGATATTTTTATAAACTGCAGAAATTATTTATACTTTGGTAAAATTTTATTTGTAATTTGTAATTTTTTTATGTTCATGATTTAGCCGTTTAGCAAGTTGATCAATGAATTAAATCTAATCAATTAATTCATAAATAAAACGTTGAGTTGTTGAGTAGAGAAGGGGAGAGAGAGTAATTAAATGGTACATAAAACATGGGGAGACCTACATGCATCCAATTTTCCGAAATTCATCGACCAATAGGAAGCCAAAGAAAAACTTGGCTTTTATATACTTTAGATAACCTAGGTTACTCTGACACTTCACTTAGCTGCCGCGTCACGGGTCCGACACGATCAGCTATCGTGTTGACAATTTGACACTTTATTTTAGACCAAACAATTGAAAAATTCACATAAAGTAGCCGTATCCGACACTCTATACATGTCGAAACGACATCCGTGTCGGAGAGTTGGGGTAACAAAGGTTATCACTAGTAAAAATTTAGTGCAAAAAGAGGGGTAGACGTACACCTTATAAAACAAGTGACCTTCAATAGTTTGTGATTAGCTGAGTATATAAGTCGATTTACAACAGAAGTTGCAGAAAAATAAAATCTGGCGCCAAAATATATTACCCAGAAACAACCTTGTACCACTACATCAGTGAGCCCAAATTTCATTTCATACATAAAACACTTGAAAGATGATAACTTTTGTAAAATACACAATTTCCCCACCTCAAATTCTGAGTTTTTCACCTCATATTCCACCATATACACCCAATACTTGTTCTTCTGCAATAAAGTTTACAACTTTACAGTTAAAAACAGCTTTTTTCTGGCCATTTAAGGTTAAAAATCCCAGAAATGTGTTAATTATGAGTAAATCTACAAGGGTTTTAGGTGATGTTTCTGAAACAGGTATGTAGTTCTTTCAGGTATTTCGACAAACACGTTATCTGCATTACTTTGGGTTGTCGATTTGTGTTTTATTTGCAGTAATGTGAATTGGGTTTGCTGTTTGATATTTCAGGTGAGCTTTTTTCGCTTTTACGGGGATTGGGTGTTACGGAGAAGGAAGCCGAGGCGCTTTTGGTGAGGAATCCGGGTTTGGGGTTGGTACCTGTTGAATTGATTCGTAAGCGGGTTTGTGGTTTGAAGTCAATTGGGTTGGATGTGGTTGCGTTGTCTAGGTTGATTTGTAAGAACTCCGAGATATTAACAGCGGAAGAGGTTGGGTGTTTACTAGAATTTTTGCAAAGTGGTTTTGGGAGAAAGATTGAAACTATTCAAATTGAACGTCTTTTACGAGGGAATGGAGCTCGTCTTGTTGGCGGGTTTGATGAAAAGGTGGGGTTGCTTGTTGAATTCGGTGTCTCTGAGGAGAAGATTGGTCATGTTCTTAATAATGTCAATCTTAGTAAGGCCATCTGTTTGCGATCAAGTGAAGAAATGAAGAGAATGCTAACGTTTTTAAGCCGTTACAATGCTGTTGGTATTATTGCAAAGCGCCCTTCTATTCTTCACTATGATTTGGATACTCACTTGGTTCCCCGAATTGGGTTTCTTCAGAAGTTAAGTGAAGGTAATACAGATGGTGTAGGGGAAGCTCTAAATCGACTCCCTGCCATTCTAACTTATAGCTTGGAGCATCTTCAAAATCATGTCGAGTTCTTTAGATCATATGGCTTAATCGATCGGGAAATCTTCAAGATTGTGCTTGTTTTTCCGAATGTAATGAGTGCAAGTGTAGAACGGAAACTGAGACCTAGAGTAGAGTTTCTCAAGGACTGTGGGTTGGATACAGGAGAGGTTTACCGCTTCTTGGTTAAATCACCTGTATTTCTCGGGCTGTCGTTTGAGAGAAACTTGTCTTTGAAGCTGGCAATGTTGGTTAAGATTGGGTATGTGTATAGAACCAAGGAGCTTGCCATGGCAATGGGAGCTGCGAGTAGAACAAGGTGCGAGTATTTGCAGGAAGTAATAGGTTTATTCCTGAGCTATGGCTTTTGTTGTGACGATATCGTTGCAATGAGCAACAAGCATTTTCAGATACTGCAATACAATCCCAAGTCACTAGAGGAGAAGATGGAATATTTGATTGAAGAAATGGATCGTGAAATTGGGGAACTTTTGTCGTTCCCTGCATTTCTTGGGTATAATCTTGATAAAAGAATTAAGCATCGGTACGAACTGAAGAAAAAGATTGTGGGTGAAGACATGTCTCTTAATAAGCTTTTGAGTGTATCTTCTGAGAAATTCTTGAAAACAAAGAAGGACGACTTGGTCCAAGTGAGCAGCAAGTTGGATGGAACGGACATTGAGACTGATGAACTGGTAAGGATGTCAAGAGCTTTCTCTGTGTTCCAATATGATGATGAAAATTGTGAATGATTGATTATCTGACACACTGTAAACATTGTATATATGGCAGGTTTGTGAGTTGACACTTTGATTGCTACTGCACAAAGTTGAGTTTCTACTAGACGTTTACATAGATTGAACATTCTTGGATGAGAGGAGAGATTCACGAGATTCCCGGTTAAGAACATCAAAATATCAATCCAAAAAACTTGTTTAGTGTATTCTACACAGGGTAAGATTGTCGTAAGTGAGACTCACCGAGACACTAGGGTAATGTTGTTTTGATGTTGCTCATTGCTTCAAGCCTACTGTAAGTTTGTAGCTTTGTAAGCATTGAGTAAGCCTGTCAGTAATATTAGTCAGCGAAATGTGTTCATATTTCTTAGTTGTCTTTCAAACATCTTCAAGTACTTGGTTTCTGCTGAATTCATTTCTGGCTTAAAGCTTGTTTTACTATGTGAGTCTTGGCATAACAATCCTCCTGCATTTTTTGGCAGACAGAGGTCTCAGTTTTCTGTATGAATTAGAAGAGATTTTTTTAAGGCGGTTTTAACTTTTAACGAACGTCTTTCCAAGTAAAGCGGGATAATACATAAAGAGATAACAATTATATCATAGGGTTTTATTTTGTGGACATTTTCTTTCTCAGAAGTAAATGCCTTGGTAGTGTCATCCCTGATCTACTGTTATAGATAGCATTGACAGGCCTGTATTTTCCAAGTGCGGAAACGGAAACTCATCAGCAACTGTAGCACACTTCTTAGTTGGTGGTGTTATCTTTGTTCTACTGTTATAAATATCATTGACAGACCTGATCAGTTAATGTTACTTGGATACTTGTATGGTCTAAGTGCGGAAAGTCATCAGCGACTGTAGCACACTTCTTGATTCTTATAAGATCTTTAGACTGGAAACTTACGCTGTTTGCGAGGTGAAATTTTCCTGGATTCTTGAATATGTGTTATCCAAGATGTGTACTACGCTTACCTCTCTTGAGGCACAATTTCTTTGTATTTCTAAGAAGCTTAGCAGTAAGCACTTAACTTCAAGTGTATGAAGGATACAGATAACAGATGTTAAACTTGGCTTTAGCAAGTCGTTTTACGACTAGTGGAAGGGCTGTCGTCATGCTAAAGCACAGTGCTCACATTTTCCGGAAGTAGAAATATATTCTGGTAATCTGGCAGGAAAGAAGTTACAACTGAAAATAATTTACTGGTAAAGCAACTACTGGCAAACCAACTCTTGAATTGGCTAGGCAACTCTTGGCTTTGGGGAGAGATTCAATCGGAAGACGGTGATAATACAAATCTTGGAGACAAATTGCAGAAGATTACAGCAAAAATCCCTCCAGGTTTATACTTCATCAGTTCATCCTACATAAGGCCTTCAACACCATGCATATAATGAAAGATGACGACAATTTCTGGGAACTGAAAGCTGACATCTTGATGAGGAGGTATTTCTTGTCATCAGTAACATATTCGGTCTGGCCTTCGTCTGTTTCTGATTAGTCTCATGAAAGACGTCTCATAATAATGTAATCTCAGGCCAATTGATTTTAACTAAGATCCTCACTTGTATACCCGACTCCATTAACCCACTAAAACATGAAACTGAAAAATAACTACCCGTGATACGGGTCTGTCTCAATGATAATCTTTTCATGAGACCGTCTCATAAATTTGTGGTTTCTGTGAAGCATAAGAATGCAGCATGGATCACAGGGGTTGCACCGGAGATGGCCAACACGGGTGCACAAGGGTAAAGACCGTGTCAAATTCAGTATTCAAATGCCAATTCCAGGACCTGCTGCACTTATTGATCACTTCCAGAGTTCGTTCCTGCACATTACATTTTAATATACAACTCCAGTATCTCAGGTATAACACCGCTTTTTCATGTGGATGAAAGGTCAGTAGACAAGCTATATCACCATACCCGGGTTGGAAATCAATCCGGTTACCACTCACAAACTCCATCTCGCTGAAGCGTACATTATACTTTAAGCACCATTCATTTGCATTGTAGTCTTTGAGGTCCCAAATTATCACCCTGTGTTCCCCATCAACACGCACTAATTGCGACACTTGAAGATTCTCTTCGCATACTCCTAAGCATTCCGTCTCATTGCTCTGACCCTCCTCGTGAAGAGGGGGCAGATCAATAAAGCCGCATTGGTTGTTGCAACAAAATGGGTCGAATGTTAGAATACTTTTTCTATTAATAATCCAGTGGAGCTTTTTTCTGAAGGTCACTGAATTAATACTGTATTTTTCATAGACACCAAACCTAGTGGTAGATAGAACCTCTAGTTTGCTCCATTCACCAGTCTCAGATGAAAAGACAGCCGCACCGAACTTGTCAGAGTTAGACATGTGGACAAGCTTGTAGTGCAGCTTGAAATCCCTAACCCCGGTTTCACTAGGATCAGCTTCATAGGTAACTAACCCAACCAAACCTGAATTCCAGTAGCTACTTGGTGCAGGAGGCAGCTTGGTCCACTTCTTCGTTACAGGATTACAAATGCAAAAGGTAGTACCTTTACCACAACAGCAAAAGCAACAAAATTTTAGTCCTAAATGATTCAGAGTTGACTAATGGCTACCATCAAACACTGACATGTACAAGGAGTTTTAACTAGAATAACATGGTTCAGTGTTGGCTAGAATGATCGTCATATGGAAAAACAAGAAAAGTCGAACAACATAGGTAATAAAAGGAAAAGGAAAGGAAAAAGTAGTACCTAGACCTTTCTGTAGTACCTCAAACGCCACCCATCTATCATAGGCGACCACTAAATCTTGAGAGGAAGCCAAAATATCAGCTGTGTCGCCAAATGGGAGAAAATCCAGCTCAAAACTCGTGCGTGACAAAAGCACTGAATGATCTGTAATAGCATCCAGTTTAGTATGAACAGGATGTGATGTGATTGTAACACCTGGGTCTGGTTTAACATCATGGTATGCAAAGTATCTGAACTGGTGCAGGAAAGTAAGAGCCGACACACCCTTGTGTCGATCAATGAAGCGCTTCCTAAAGTAAGAGTCAGAGATAAGCGAAAGCCAACGCTTGCAGACACACTGGCATTGATGTGCTGACTCACAGGTCGGTATCCTTACGAGAATCTCTATCAGTAAACTGTCTGTAAGATTGTTTATGTTATAGTTTGCTGGTTCATCTGCAATGACTAATTTAGCCATTGAAGGAGAATCTGCTATTTTTTTGTGAGTTTGAGAATTTCTGGTTGAATCATTCAAGATACTTTAAACTGAATCAAGATTCCTGAGCTGTTTTGCAGGGTCCAATAGCTAAGTTAACATGTGCGGATGTGCCTGGATTTGTGGTCTTTGTTGTGTTATGGTTTGCATGTTAGGTGGGAATTAGAATATTGCTTAAATGCAGGTATTATACTGTAGGACTTAATCAACACAATAGCTTATCTTTTGATTGATTGGAAATTGGAACTTTGGACTTTCTTGATGCAACCATTATACTAAATGACATGACCCACGTTCTATCTTCCAATGCCAACTAGTAGGAGAACCCTGAATTAAATACGGTTTTTATTTATCTCTGCGGATGTCAAATGAGCCACGATGGCATTAAGTTGCTTCGGTAAGGGACTAAGGGGGGATTCAATCTCGCACTTAATGTCCATTACAACACTCTCTTAGACATTGGAGTATGACATCTTCTATCCTAAATATGATTTCTATGCAAGGGAGTTTAATGTGATATTGATAATCTTCGTCCTGATCATTTGTTTACCTTTCTAATTTGAGAATGTTTCCACGAGTTTTTTCATCATTCACCTCAGTTTTATCCACGTGTCATCCAACAATTATATTTACCAATTGACCTCTTTTTTTTTCCAGGTCTTGCTTATTTATATGAAAAATAAATTTATTTCCTTAATAGTTAAAGGATACAAGTTGATAAATGAAATAATTTGATCCGTTTTATAATCAAGATCTCTACAACGGACTCCATAATTTATGTTCATCTTGAGCAAGATCGAGCGGAGTTGCGGAGGTGTGTAACTCAAATCATGCTTTAATGTTATAGGACTACTTGTCATGATACATTCATTTATCTCTTTCTATGAAGTATCACGATTTCCTCAATTATGGTCTCGGAAATTGAATCTGAAAGAAGTACTTGTAAAAGACAAAGCACACCATCAAAGACCATCAAGTTTCCATACATTCAACTAGGGAGTATTCGGCTGCCAAAAAAAAAAAAAAAAATAGGGGGTATTCAAGTTCAGGATTGCATCAACATGATAACAAGGTTAAACACAACAATTAAAAGCATAATGACAGTTTACAGCTACTACTGACGGGTTTGCGTCTTTGCGATTTCAGACCCTCCAAATGGAATGGAGATATTACGCGCAGTCAGAACATCAATGACGGGTTTATTGACATCATAGACTCG
>JAGPOY010002015.1:0-15700 GCA_018983105.1 Silene uniflora | reverse complement strand
CAAGAGGGATTGACAAAGTCAGGAAGCCGACGCAAGGAGGAAATTAATTATTGTGTTTTTGTAAACCTAAGACTCGTGATACCATGATAGAAACTGAATCCCTGACTTTCATTCATATGCAAGGGTTACAATATATAGTACCATATACAATGTGAACGTAATCTACGCTATACAATAATATCTAAGATATTCTATCAAATAATATCGTAACAAATATTTACAATATTCTATCTACTAATAGTTCAGATATATTTAGATTCGGCTGTAATGAATCGAGGTTACTTGTATCAGGTGTGCGATTGGATCAATTCAATATTTCCGAACGATTTTTCGTGTTCAGGTTTATTTTGTCGGGTCTATACAAAGTACAAAGGCTTATGTTCAAAACTTAAGTTTCATGAGTTTAACTTCTATCTTGGAAATTCAAGACTCAATTTAAAGCTTAGATGCAAGTAGAAAGTGAGAAAATATGAAAGCTTGAATAAAGTATTCATTTTTCTACACATGTTATACCATTTGAATGTTAATCATGTCAATCAACCAAAAATTATCATTGAAATAAAGCTTTATTTTTAAAGTAGTATTAATCCGTTCTATTTATATTTATATAGTTTCCCAACTTTTACCGCTAATTTCTGAAATTATGTGATAGTCACAAGTCACGACTTGCTTATACCACCCAAACAGGAAGCGGATAATATGAATGGGATGGAGAAACGGTTTTTGAGCATATCTCTTCTTTTATCGAGTTAGTGTCTGAAGACCATTTGAAGAGTTACAGAGTTCAGACTTTAACAAATGTCAGGAAACTTACGGCAACTTGATTTAAACATTCTAAGTCCTGCGCATAATCTGCTGTTGTTAATGAATTTAATGCTTGATCTATTGGGCTGCATAAAATGCATCTTCAGTAAGTTTTCTACATCAATTCAACAAGCTGGTCTTTTAATAAGAGATCGTCTTGATAACTAAGTCGAGACGCCTGATGATGAGCTCTGACCACACCGACTCATGTCCAATTGCAGCTGAGGCATTCCTGGTTCTTTGCAGAGTACCTTAACATAGCGACAACTGATCAAAATCCTCACGAAATTCTATTGTGAGAAAATAGAGGTCAAAGTTGTCCAACAAAGTCGAAGGAGTAATGTAAATGGGATGGAAGTACCTTGGACGGAATAGAAGCATTGAACGGCCTGTAAATCATTGATGGTTCCAGGACAAGTGATGGCCCTGGATTGTGGTTCTCAGACATTCTGGGCATGAGGGACGATACAGATTTGTTGTCGAGGTTATACATGGCCTGCATTGGCTGCATAGAGGCCTCTTGATTCGGAATGAAGGAGCTAATGCCTCTACTATGGTTAGCTTCATCGACAAGTTGTCCGATTGTTGGTGGATTCATTAGCGGGCCTACACCAGGTGGACAAAAGGGATGCAAACTTGAACCGTTTCTCATGGTTAACATCTGCAAAACCAACGAGATGAAAGCACTTCAACGGTGATATAGTACGCCTACGTTCATAGAAAAACTCAGTTTCTATAGCACGAAAATTTAGGAACACATTCAGATGTGGATGCGATGCAAGTTCAGTAAACATGTGATAAAATGTGGGATTAGAAGCCATAAGAACCATGCAGAGCACACAAAAGGAAATATTTTGAGTCGGAAGTTTATTCTTAGACACCCTAAAGAATACAGAGGGAGTAGTCTTTAGACAGGTATAAGACGGTCACTTCTACGATGATTCCCAAACGAGCGTGAAGCCAAAGTCAGTAGGGAAAGTTCAAGTATACGACTATCAGTTTTTCTACAAGAAACTTCATGATCGTAGACGCTGTGAAAGGAGATGTGATCAAGTGAAACAAGTCTGGGGAAAACCGGACAACAATTCCTATCCATATATCAATTGACTTGTGTTTTCCTTCCTACGCTTCAAGTCGTAGACACAAGGTACATAAGCTAATATTTCTTCCACCACCGCTATAAAGACGATATAATGATGTACATGTAGACAATCAAACTATCATGTATTCATGTTGTTTGGAATTCAAAATTGTCCCATTTTACTATGCAACACATCAGAACATGTGTGAAAATGTTAATTAACTTAGCTCATTAGGTGACTAGAGGTAGATGCTCTAAAGGACTAAAGGTCAGTAAATGTTAATTCGCGATCATGAATGCTGGAAGTATTTGGTACTGATTAGTAGTTAAGACTTAAGAGTACAGCTAAAAACATAACTCAAGTAATAAGACCCCATCAACTGGAATAGAAGTTAGTAGTACACTAGTATCATGTAGTATAATGGAGTTGCATTTCCGTTACGTTTCTAGTTTCTACCACCAGCTCTGTCGGTGATAACTAAAATAGATGGCCAATTTACCCATTGGGAAAGTTGCACCATATATAAGCACAAAATTTATCATCACTAACAATCATACCACACACAGCACACGTTGAGCAAATCGTAATCATAGCATAAAAACATACCTAGATGTGCGCAAACCATTCAGCATACAAGTATAGGTAGTCTAAGGTCGTCTCAAAGGGAATTCATAGCACGAAAATAAAAAATCTTACCCATAGCATAGTGAGATCTAAGCTATCTAAGACACAAAGCTATCGGACATATCACATATATGAAACATTAATGATGTAACTCTCAAACAGTCAAACTTCACCGGCAAAATAGCCGAAATCCAATTCACCAATCACTTAATTCAGAGCTTTGGGCTGCTAAAGATAACACACCTGAACTTGTAGCTGAAGCTGTTTCAGATATTCAATTGCTTCATCCAGCATTGATGCCTTGTCCGTCTGAACATAGAACAAATTATGATAATATCTCAAACAGGAACTATATAAGTTGAAAAGGTTAACCCTTTATGCAACTACATAACTACCTTATTGGAGTTAGGAATCAACTTCTGTAACGCTTTCAATTTCTCGTTAATCCTTTGTCTCCTTCTCTGGCAACAAAGAATAAGAAAAGGTTAAAAAGGATATAAGATTAATACTCCGTATTAGAACAATGGTTTACCAGCCTACCAAGTAATGCCGTCGTGGAACTCTAATATCTAACCCAATTGTTTGATCGAGTATATAACTTTTATAGCATCGGTGTCTAAACATGATAATGTTATTGCATAATCAAAACAAAAGTCGGGTAAGACGATCACATATAAATGATCAAGATGAAAAAATACGGTTTTGGACAAGTGTAACACTACTTATAACGTTCTAACTTGGATTATCACCCTGAAACTGTAAAAGCAATCTCATTTCCTACATGTTCCACTTTTTTAGTTGGCTAAAGCATTCATCGTACTTTATCAGCCGAACTTGCAATCTGCATATTACTTAAGAACTTAAGCACTTTCAATTCAATCTTAAGTATATAGTATATACATAAAGGAAATAGTCTATCCTAACATCGTTGTGTAAGCATATTACAAGAAATTTAGAATCAAATAGCCGATTCCAACACTTGTACACGCACCCTGTCAATTGTTCTAACTTCTAACCGAGTCTAAGTAACATAGCTAATGAAACTAATAAAGGTAGGCTACTAGAGGATTAGGTTGATTACAACTTACAAGATATGAATGGGGATGGGGCAAAATTTAACCCTATAACCTCACTACCTCAGTGTTCAGGTCGGGCCCATTTGCATGTTCAAACACTCAGAAAAGCAACCTTACCCTGTGACACAGGGCCTCTCAAAACTTTCCCAAAAACTAATAGCATCATCAGGGAACAAAGCTCTTGAAACCTAATAGTCGCCATGTAAGGGAACACAGTGAACCCAATACATATCATGTAAGATCTAGATATCGGCTTGCTAATCGGATATCTAAGCTCCTTGGTGAGTGACAAATTATTTCTCAGCATAGGATGTTGGGTTTGGTCCTCTAAATAACTTATTTCCAACTGAAGGAGAGAACTGAGAAGGATAGATATTTGAGACTATGAAAAACACAAGACAAGTACGAGGTCAAAGATGGTTAGAAAATTACGGCACAATTACTACTTTACGTGGTCAGACTCAGATATTTTATGAAAAAATCCCATGTTTTGCTTTCAAATAAATTTACAAGTGTGACGCCCATGTCAATGTGTCAAGTGTCGGAAGTAGATGCATGAGGTAATATGAATAGCCTGAGTCACATAGACAAAGCCAAATTGACCCATGGCAATGCACTCTACTACCAGTGTTCGGAGGACCATAAAATGTCGTAGGGATACTGAAGTAAAATTGCTACAGTTAGCTATAGAAGATCAGCTTTATGTCATTGTCTATGTTACTTCGATACTTCACTTGGCTGCCGTGTCACGTGTCCGACACCCACACGACACTTCCTTTTAGACCAAAAAATTGAAAATTTCGCACAAAATAGCCGTATCCAACACTTGACACGTGTCGGACACAACGCTCGTGACAGAGAGTCGGGGTAACCCTCACTGTGTACATGGAGGATCACCTTCTCCAAGAGTGGGGAGAAAGATGTCCTTACTCCTTACGCAAATTTGAATAGATGATCCTTAAGGTTTATGTAGCAGGTTGAACCATTGAACGAATGAAAGTTTTATCAAAAAAAATTCTGCAAATTTACATTCCAACTATTTCGATAGTTCAACAGTTCAAACCCAAACTATACACTCCACAAATAGTTACATCCTCAACTTTTATAGGTTGTTTACGTTCTTCAAAATCCTCTCATATCTTAAAAACGTAAATAAATCAATAGTTCGTCCTCTATAAGACGATTTTACACTAATATTGTGTAAAGCGGATTCCAACTACTTAGAACATGGGCCATGAAAGAGCAGTACAGTATCGGTCCTACGAATCACTTTGGATTGTATGTAAATGGAAAGTTTTTTTCTTCCGGTGAACGGACCCCTTTTGGCTTAATGGGTTTCGAACATGGTACATAAATCAGCTCAATGCATTTAGTAGCTAGCTGACATAGAATCAATTTATATGAATAGTGTAATGAATAATGTAATGAAATCAGTTGAATAAAGAGGATAACTTCAACGATTCAATAACGTAAAACAGTTGCATATCAGATTATCGGTATATCAACTGTCCCACTTCTACAGTGTTCATTCCCTAGGATTACATGTGCCCACTAAACAATTATTCTTCACTTTATTTGGAAAACCATAACTTTAATGGTCTCTTAATTCAATAATTTGGCAGAATTATTATATGATGGTCGCCATTTATCCAGTAAAACTGTTGCGTTCAATGGTATCGTAAAACTGCTGCGTTCAAAGGTATTATAAAGTCGTAAAACACGATAGTTACTCTCCAAAAGGCTTGTAGCACAGCAGGTTCGTTTAAGCAATTTGGAATTTGGATCCTATCCATTTCTCTCCCCATTCATTAAAACATTACTTTCATGAAACAACCACAGCCATTACATTGCCACAAAATTTAATCTAGGCCGTTTATAGGAAATGGAGGTCTATTTCTTTACAAGTAATGGAGTGGGTACTCGCTCTTGCGCACTTCATTAACAGTAAAAACCAAATGAATCTTTTTTAATGTTGCGAATTAAAAACAATAACATGGAAAATCAAACCTTTTCAGATAAATTATGCACTTCGGCCGCTCGAGTCCTCTTGGATGACCCCCTCCCTGGCCCCGGATTTCCACGTGTCTCCTCCTGACCCTAAATTAACAATATACAAAATCACTAACTCTTTATAATACGGAGTAATATTTTATCAAACTACCATCAAACCGTAAAATGAGATAATATCACCAGATGACGAGTGTCACATATTACATGTAAGGACCCTAAACAAGGGCATGCGATCACGGAAACAGGAAACTCAGCACTTTGTGGCAGCGCACTAGCAGTTGTACACCATGCGCATGCTGTCTTAAACTTTCCTCGTATACCGTGGCCATTAATATAATTCTTGTTTTATTCTTCAATTAGAAATATAATAATAATAATACTGTACTAGACTACTAATGTTGTTCAGAATAGTTAAATGAGTAAATTAATAATAACTCCCTTTTCAAATTCAGTTTTTTAAAATTCAGTTTTTTAAAATTACTCCCTTATATAATTCTTTTCTAAAATTACTCTCTTAAAATGCAATTTTATCAAAAATTGCTTCAAAACTCAAATTAATGTGACTTATTTTGTATGTTTTTTAACTTATTCTCCATTGTTATACCTTTCAAAATATAAATTAGCTAAGTTACAAATGAAATAAGTTCATAAGCATATGAAATAAGTCACCTAAAGATGAGTTTTGAAGCAAGTTTTGATAAAAATGCATCTTAAAGGACTAATTTTAGAAAAAAATTATATAAGGGAGTAATTTCAAAAAACTGAATTTTAAATGGGAGTTATTATTAATTTAGTCTAGTTAAATTATACTACTCCGTACAAGTAAAATATACTTCCTCCGCTTTTTAATGATGTTCTCCGTTTTTTTTAATGTTCTCAATTTGTTGAATATATGTGAGGAGCATTTTAATGAAAGAGAAACATCATTAAAAAAACCGAGGAAGTATTTGTGAATGAAACGGATTAATGAAGCTTATGTTGTGCATTTGAAGGTAAAAATATTCCCTCAAGTCTACAAACCCTTGTAAGCACGATCTTCTCCGAGAATACGTACTCCTTACACCTAGAGATTTATAATATTCTATTTGCTGGATTGTCATCAGGTGTAACCGTGTAAGCACGATCCTCCCGGAAAACTCAAGAATTTATCTACTCCGTAATTATATATTAAACATATTTTCAGAAAATTAAAAATAAGACATGAACACAAGTAAAAATGATCAAAGTATCGTCTTGGAGACCGCATAAGAAAAAAAAATAGTAATAACCTCGCTTTCACAATCAGCCTTATTGATATCATCCAAATCAAACCCAAGAGAAGCAGCAACACTAGCACCAGCACCAGCACCAACACCAACACCGCCAGTATAATAACCCGAAAACCCGAAATCGGAATCAAACAAGCCAAGACCAACAGCATCAGCCAACCCAGCGGATCCGGGTTGAGGTCCAGAAGAAGTAGACGGGTGAGATGAGTTCTGAAGAAGCGTGTGAAGAAGAGAAGAAACATCATCCGTCAGATCAGCCATAACTGATGAATAAAAATGATGAGGTAAGATAGATAGATAGATAGATAAAGAGATGGGCGGGGGGTGAAAATGATGAGGACAAATTAGATAGAAATAGAAAAGAAAGCAAACACAGTTCCCTAGGAGTTGAAAAAGGCTATGAATATGATGATGGTATATGTATAGGAGGAGTAGGGGTTATCATTTACGTAGTTAGGATGGATGGGATGTGCTTGACTTTCTTGCCGGTTTTGTTTGGTGTTTTTGGTTGGTTTGGATTGTTTACATTTTTGTGAATTCTGGTTTGGTTTTGAGCTAAGGTTTTTTTTGTTGTTGTAAATGGGAGAGTTGAGAGAGTTGATTATGGTTTATGATTGCTAATCAATTGAATTTCCCTCCTTTCTCCCGCCCTAATCATGTCTTTTTCCTCCTTTTTTAGCGGTGCCCACCATTTATTCATCAATTCTCATTTGTGACGGGCATATCCGTCGTAAACTTGTGACGGATTAAGTATTAGTGTCTTACTCATGTGAAATAAATTTACAAAAACAGAATGCCTAGAGAGTAGAAATCTGTTTTCTCTTATCTACCCACAACATGAGTATTACTTGACTCGTCGCAAGCTTGAGACGGGATATCATTCATAAGATAGACTTACTGTTAGCATTTTATTAGGAGAAAAAACCATTGTTTGTGTTTCGGATATCTATCTATAATACTTTCGCCATTATATTTGAATTCTTTACATTTACTTTTTGTTACAAATGTTAAAAAAATGAAAATCAACGGGAGTATCTTAACTTTTCATATACTTGGCAAATTCCTTGAGAAATTCCTAGTATTATTAAAGATGTGAAATTAGACCTTCATTTTTTCGATGAAGTAATAATTAAACATTTCCGTGAAGCCAACAAGGTTGCTGACTTCATGGCTTCTGTTGGACATACATGTCCAACTCTTTCGAGGTGGTTTGAAAGCCGGTGGCTTCAACTTACCTCGCTTATCCGAAAGGATGAGATAGGTTGGTCATATCCCAGAGGATCAATCTAGTTTTCTTACCTTATCAAAAAAAAAATAGGGGTAGTTTGGTCAAGAAGTTGATTGATGGAGCTCGTAAAAGAAAACGTAAACAATCAAATTGCACGTCCTAATACAGAATCCGTAAAGAAGTCGGCCAATTGTTTATTTTAGATAAATGTTTTAGTTATTGTATTATGTATTGGGATCAAGTGCTCACTCTTACGTTATACTCCCTCATTCCGGTCATTTGTTTATTTAGTTAAATAAACGTATGATTTGCTTCTCAAATTATGCATTTTTTACAATAATATTATCCCGAAAAATCTACAATCACAATCAATTACCCCTGATATATTATGCAATCTTTCTTACAATTCATGAGATCAATTTTGAATCAATCACAACATATCAATTACCCCTAATATATTATGCAATCTTTACAACATATTACACTCTCGAATTATGCAATATTTATAATATTATTAATAAGGATCAATTATATATGTGTTCTTAAACACTCAACCCCGAAATCTACAATCACAACATATCAATTCATGTGATCAATTATAGAAAAATATATCATTTTTTAGGGAAGGAAAATATCGTCATTATATTATATCAGATAACTTAAAATAGGGCAAATTTTATATCTTCAACTATCTTTCATTCACATTATATGTGTTAATATAAGTATATATAAATATCACACTCCTATAACAATGCCACCACAACTCCATAAACATCTCTATTCTTTTTCAACTTCTAGCATTACTCCTAGCAATATTTTTACCAATGGCAGCAGCTCAATCCGGGAGTTTCAACCTCATAGGTGATATTGACAATAACAAGAAAACATGGATATTCAAAGTAAGAGTAACTAGACTCTATGTAGTACCTTCGTGGAATTATCAAAAAGTATCATTTCAATGCGACTCGTATCATTGGGATTATTCCATGAAGGTACTGCGTAGAGTCTAGTTACTCAGACTTTGAATCTCCATGAATCCTTGCTATTGTCAATATCACCTACGAGGTTGAACGTCTGGATTGAGCTGCTGCCATTGGTTGAAGTGTTGCTAGAAGTTATATACTTATATTAACACATAAAATGTGAATGAAAGATTTAGATATAAAACTTGCCCTTATTTCGGTTATTTGATCGATATAATATAATAATGATATTTCCTATAATTGATCAGATGAATTGATATGTTGTGATTGCAGATTTCCAAGGTTGGGTGTTTAAGAACAACATATATAATTGATCTACAGTAATAATAGGGAAGGCATAATGGCACAACAAAATTACTAATGCCACTCGTTTTTGTTAGGCGATGAATAGTAACATTCTCTTAAATTTGCCTTGTATTGGTGTGGCATTAACAAAAAGGGTCGTGGCATTATCAATCCCCGTAATAATATTGTAAAGATTGCATAATTGGAGAATGTAATTGATATGTTGTAAAGATTCATAATATATAAGGGTTATTGACATGTTGTGATTGATTCGAAATAGATCTCATGAATTGATATGGAAGATTGTATAATATATTAGGTGTAATTGAATGTGATTGCTGATTTCCGGAATAATATTGTAAAGATTGCATAATCGGAGAAGCAAATCAGACATTTGTTTTCATGTATAAAACTACACTCTTGAATTAAATTAAAATTGAAACGAAATTTTGTCGATCATGGCTACGCCACTGGTTATACAGATATACTCCATTTGTGCCTCGTCCTTCCTAATTCAATGAGCAAGTCCTTCCTAATTCAATGAGCAAGTTGATTTCTTTATGAATCGATCTATTTACTTAGATAAACCACATTTTCTATTTCGGTAAGTTTCGAGCACGCAACATCTTGTCTAACTTCTATACCGAGAACAACCGAGTCACAAGGGCACATGTATTCCCATTCCAGTAGTTTTTTCGTGAGAAATTTTTTGAGTTTTTCTTATTTTTTTAGCCGATAAAGATGAAAGTCATGTTAGATAAATTTCGTACTAATAATACTCGATTTATTCTATTATTTCTCTTCTGAAACTTTTCTACCAATATTTATCATGGCCGATGTACAAAAAGGTAAGATATCACGGCCGATGTGCAAAAAGGTATCTGCGGCCATCATATTGATGGATGGGCAGTGACACACAAGGTGCTTCGAGTGGGCTATTACTAGCGGACCATAAGGAAAGACTGCGCGACTTAAAGTCGTAAATGTCAAAGCTGCCAATTACACGCGTCGCTGAGCCACACTGCTGGGGCAGGAAATTACTAATCCTCCATGTCGATTAAATTGAACTGGAGGAAGTTGTCAGGATACCAAACCGGTCATCAAACGAGTTGATATAACATAATGTGACCAACAGATTTTGAGTTCTGTTGGAAATGGTATTCAACCACAGTTGACAGTTCCGAAACTAGGCATTTGCGAACCAAACAATTTACTATGCTAAGAAAAGAGTGAAGGATTTCAAAGGCGTTGGATTAGAATTAAGAAAGCCATTGACGACCTAATACAGTTATTGGTCGGAGGAGAGCATCTCTTTGAGGAGATAGAATAGGCCACGGCAGATTTATTTGTTACGGAGTATTTCATATCGAGGATAGGACATTATGCAAAAAAAAAAAACATCGAAATTAGATAATATGCGGAACTGGAGATAGGAAGAACACAAGCAAGAACCGAGGAAATATCATGCACCCTTGGCTCGAGTCTAAACTTGATTCAGATTGTCACATGACCTAATTATCTGGGAAATTTCAATTAACCCAAACCACTTACTTCACAAAGAATCAAAGCCAAGATCATGGGACCAATGTTCGACATTTTTAAGTATACCGGGTCGGGAGCATTAAGGTTTCACGAGTATGATATATAAACTACAATAGGTATCACTATAAATCCCTCCTCTTTGATCCTACACGTCTCTGCATGTTATTAAACATCAAAAACGCGGATGTAGGTTTCAGGAAGAGGTCATCAAAATATCAAACATAGCCAAAGGTAAAAAAGCAAAATGTAAAAAAAGTAAAAACATGGCAAAAATGGGGTGGCATAAACATTGGTCATTATAATGTGAAATTGCGGAGCAAGATCATTAGCGGCATCAAAGATTTAAAGTATAATAGGTAACAAAGATCAATCCACCAATATTCTGGAACTGTTGAGGAAACATAACCTGTGTTCCGCTCTCTTTGGAGAAGCAATAAGTCACAGAATAGATATAGTCTCACTTATGTAGCTAGGCCTGTTGTTTTACAAATGGGGCACAGATTCTTCTGTGACAGCCATTGTTTTATACATTCTGTGTGGAAGTCATGTCCGCAGTCCAGGGTTCCAATGTCTTCACCGTCCCTGTATTCTTCCTGTCAAAATCAATACTCGAGGCATGAGAAGACAGAAGCACCGTCGTTTCCATTAAACGACCAACAAATACACAATACTCCAGATATAATTAGTATGTATCGTGGCTGATAAGCAATGTTCACATTTTTATTTTACCAATTATTCGGGATTGAAACAACAAGGAAATGGCGACGAGGATGGAACGAGTACTATACTGGTGGTATAAGCCAAAATTACCTGACAAACACAGCAGGGTTCCACCTCTGTCAGATCATCGGTCATCGTATGAACATGCTTGTGCTGTTTCATACATTTTAAAATCGTCCCTTCACTCAGCCCAGTGCACACGTACCCAATGCGCTCTTCCAAAGCCAAGAGTTCCTGTGATTGAATACGTCATAATTCTGCCAAAACAATAAGAGTGCAAGAAGTAGACAGCATTTCAACTTTTCAAGTATAATCAGAGTATATACCTCGTAAGACATGTTATCGACATCAAGCCTCATATCCCTATGCTGATCATGTATATCAGCCATTCCGAAAAACACCGATTGATCAAGTAGCATAACATCCTGCAACCCACATTATTCGATGTATGAATTTTGTCCGTGAAAACAACCCAATTGATTGGAGTAAAAATACTTGATCAAATACAAACCACAGATAGATTAGACGTATGCTAACAAAATTCAGCAAGAAATCCAAAAACGCAAATATTACGAATCCACAAATCTAAGGTAAAACATGTGTCAAGGTAAACTAAGGTAAAACAGCCGTTTCTTCGTGAATACTGGAAAATGGAAATGAAGCACAATTAGCGTTTGAGTAGGTCTCTTAGACTATATATATTGGTTGGGCAAGGTAAGTCAAAAAATGTAAAAAATGATTAAAAAACATAAAAGATAAAGTAAAAAATGAAAAGTAAAATAACTAAATTCAAGCCCACGTTTGATATATTTTATCAATAAAATAAATTACTTTCCGCATATGATAAAAAAAAGAGAGAAAAAATTCAGTATACATATACTCCGTATACATTACTATATTAACTCTAAACTAAACAAAAAAGGTTTGGATCAAATTTTAAGTATCTTTATTTATTATTTTTATTTCTAGTGGAGTAATAGAATACTTCAAGAGAAATATTGGGTTAAAATAGGTTAAGGTAGCACTTAATAAAACATAAAAAATATTACGGAGTAAGAACTAAGGCTTGAAAGAAACTTAACGGAAACAAGGACTAACTCGGTGCATATAAAGCCAAGCCACCTAGCCTAATTAATTTGCCATTATAACCTAATTAGTTTGTATTTCGACTCAATTCTAAGCCAAGCCACTTAGCTTTCGAACAGTGGGTATCTATCAGATTTTAAGTCCACCTAAAGTTGGAACTGACACATTTCATGTGCTGAACTTTTGGTGCCCAAACACCTCTGGTAAGGATGGCAGCGGCATTAAAGGTGATATGACAGCCGATTACTGGCTCTCCAACCAATTACTCTAATCCACCAGTATATGAATTGGGTGCACTGTAGTTTGTATAAGTGCGCTTAAGACTTACTCACTTTGCGCAGAAAGGGAACTTCGACAGAGGAAATGTCAACAATTCATGGACAGTTATTATGAAATGAAACCAAGTTCCAAGTAACAAATCAAAAGTACACACAGGTTTAATACATTGCATAAAGGCATGGAAAACAAACCTCAATTCGCAACCCTTCACCACCTCTACGAATGATATCCAGTGCATTTCTGATCTGTTTAAGACATGTATGTATCACCATCAATTTCCAATATATATAATTGTGTTTACTGTATACACACAGGATAACAAGAAACTAGCTGCCAGTCATTATGAACTATGAAATAATACAAATTTAACACAAATTTCTACATTAACACGCCATAACCATAGTAAAAAAACGCAGCATTCATTGCGTTTAAGTTTGTGTTGCTGCAGTAGCGGAATCTCTACATGTAAAACAATTTCACTTGTGACACGCACGCAAATGAAAAATATTTACCGAGTGTGTTAGTTCTTTGTGCTTGAGATCTGAAATTTAAGCTAGTTTTTCCATAGTAGTAGTCTATAACGTCTCTCTTTTACAAACACATACCCCATCTAAAATTAAACCCTATAACCAAGCTTTATTTCAAAATATAATGAGTGATACAGAATAAGTCGCAGAAATATAGGTAAAGAATCAGCTGTATGCCTGTATGTTAAAGTATAGGTTGTCTTCAGGGCAGAAACATTGGCATTCTTTCTACAAAGCACTATAGAATGTACAGGAACATAATGGCAACGTGAAATTCCACTAGCACCAAGAATTCTAATTGTCAAAATTCTCACAAGAGACAATAAATATACTACACCCATTTCAGCTTTAGGCTACAGTCTTGGAGACCATGACAGAAAAATACTATTCTTCGGAGCTAAATCTCGCGGCCCCGTCAGTGTTCAGTGTATTCTGTTAGTCGAGACCCTTGCCCTTAGGGAAAGTATAACTTGGGCAAAAACTTTGGGCTCTAAACTTTTAGCTATTGAAAGAAATAATCTGTGTAATTAAAGGTTCCTTGGGAAAAAATTTCTATAAGCTCTCTTTGTTCAAGGAAGTATATTATACGCATTGTGTTCGTGAGGCCACTAAAGCCGTTGACTTTATGAGTTTATGGCCAATTTGGGGCATTTGGGGCCTACTTTGAGGTGGTTGACAGCCAATCGCTTTCATTCTCCTCCCTTATCCGAAAGGATGAGATAGGTTGGTCCTAATCGAAAGGATCAAGTGATCAACCTAGTTTTCTTTCCTCATAGGCTCATATACTACCCCCATTTCAATCAATTTAGCCCTATGAGCTATTCTTTGTAAGGATAGATCATTGTGAACAATGAGGTTCGTTAACTGAAATACAGGAAGTACTATTTATCAAAACAGGACATAAAGCGACTGTGAGTCCTGTAACATTAACATGATGTTGAAGTCAAGACATTAAACCAAGGCAAATCCGCAAGCCTGGGAGATGCAAGTTCTTGCAGTCTCATGATGAGAGCAATTCTGCTCATTTTCGTTACACTAGTAAAGCAAGAAGAATGCAAGCTCTCAAAGAAGTCAACACAAGGATGCAAGAAACATGCCAAATGCTCAGTCCAAGCAACTAATACAATGCTCAGAGCATTTCTTCGAACATGTCACCCTCATCTCTACAAAAATATCGAGTGTACATTCAAGACCTTCATCAGTGTAGATGGCTTCTATTAAAGATCAACTACAAGGGTGACAATAACACCATTTCCTGTTACTCAAATTCGCTATATACTAAAACGAAGTTCAATTTTTATTTTTATTTTTACAAGAGGAACAGAATAACCGTTGGAGATACAAACTTCCATTTTCAAAGGCTTAGAGAAGATGTGTGAAGAACAATAAAAAAAATAGAGATGAAAAATATCAATAATTTGTGAATTACTTGGGTAAAGAGGAGAGATAAAGAGTGTCATAAGATTATAGGTAAGATAAAATTGATACAGAAAGTTCAATTTTGGACAGCATTCCATGGATACAAGATAGCGAGAGATAAGGTGAACGACCAATCCATACATTGATCTTCTATCATCACATAAAAACAGAGGTACGGATTAAAAACAAAGTACACTCCTTGTCATTGAAAGTGGTTTCCTTAAGAAAGCCTAACCTATACTAAATTAATATAATCCAAATGAAAGTCATACGAGAGAAATGACACTATAGCTGGAGGACTTACAGTGAAGTTGTTCATGGGCCGCCTCCTTCATTAGAAGTGACTCTTCCGACCCATAAAAGGACCAGGTAAGTACTATGTATTTTTCAAACATAAAAATGCATAGGCCCAATGGCTAACCTATCCTAAAGTTGCTATTTTGCTTGTCGGTGGGCTAATCTACTTTAGGCCAGTCGTTATCTGGCCCAAGCCTACATTTGATCACCTCTAACATATAAAGCAAGGGGAAAATAGCTTAGAAGGTCTATGCTTTACCTCCTCTCTCCCTGAACTAAGCATTTGAGTTTTGTAACGAAGAGAGGGGAGCAATAAAGGAAGACGGTAATGGAGAAAGATGCTCTAGAATTTTACATTGGAAACTATACACTATATCATCAAAGCAATGCAGCAAGATATGGTTTTACGATGAAATAGTCACAGCTTAAATCAAAGGCCTGAATATAATGTCTGTCGAAGTTTTGTGTAT
>JAGPOY010002014.1:3194-18896 GCA_018983105.1 Silene uniflora | reverse complement strand
ACCCGACCCGAACCCGACCCGACTGACCCGATTGCCACCTACGTAAAGCTAATCATGACTAAAACTGACTTGGGCAGATAAACTCCAACGTAATTAATTGACTAATCCTTGACTTTTTTTTTTTATCGTAGTGAGCATGGAATAATATGACCTCAAATCCTCAATGAATGTATCAGACGTTTTTGAGTCGATAACTTAATGTTTTGTGACGCTCTCCATCGATGGCTGCTTGTGAGCCGAATGATTATTCTACTGGAGTTAGGATTGATATGCGTTCGCCTGTTCGGAGTTGATTGCAAACATAATTTCTATCAAAGTCATGATGTTGGACACGACTTTTTTTAATCAATAATGCTTTTACATAAATTGGAAAAAAAAATGATACATTCATACATAATCGAAATGAGCTGAATCCGAATTAGCCAAACTAACCTGGCCGGACCGAATTCTTTCAAACCAGAAAATTACCTGACTTGGACCCAACCCGGTTGACTGATTGACCCGTTTGCCATGTCTAATTAAGAACCATAAGGGCCATTCTTGAAAATTTATACGGTAGCCTAATTCCTATGATTATCGATTTAGGGTAGTTTCGATATTAAATTAGGATAATGGTGATGTTTGGCCTTGCTTATGTAAAATAGCTTTTTGTTTCTAAAAGGAGTTTATTCATAAGCTACTTTTTAGAAAAAATTTAGTTGTTTGGCCATACTTTTCCAAAAACTCCTTCCTATAAATCTTATATGTTTGGCCTAATCTACTTCCATTTAGCTTTTTTCCTTTTTTATACTTACCATATTATTTTTGGCACATTTGTAAGAGTAGAATGAGAAGTAGAAAATATCTACTTCTACTTTTTAGGGTCCAAAATCAGTTTTTGACTTTTTAAAAGTTAATTTAGATATCCCTAATTTATAGTGTTTGACCAAGCTTTAGCTTTTTATATTACAAAAGCACTTTAAGAGTTTGGCCAAATAGCACCTATATTAGGGGCACATTTTTTTCAATTTCGCAGGACCCCCAAAATGACAGGGACGGCACTGCCCGTCACAAATGACAATTTGTGATACAACAAACACAAATTGGTTTCGGATTGGTTTTTCAAAAGGATCAATTGTTGACTCTTTTACAAACTACCCCTCTCTCTCCTCTGGAAATATACCTTTGTCAGCCATTAGTCATGTCTCTTATTATCTTCACTTTATCGCATTCAATTGAACTGCATTCAATTTGGGTTTCTTTTTACACACTATTTATATCATGAAAGTACCGAGGAAATGAGAAACACAATGAAAGGTGTTATTTCATCCCTTTTTTTGTTTTTCTTTTTTACCACTGTTCCAATTTATCATTTACCATATTATATTTAAACATTTCTTATCTTTTCAGGGAAGAGGAAGCTGCCGGAGAGTGAGATCGTCTCGGATACGGAGAGCGTCGATAGCAATTTCCAGGTACAATTTCTTATCTTTTGGATTTCTTCAACTTCAATTTCCAGGTACAAGACTGAGGAACATGTTTATTCTCTGGGATTGGGATTGGGATTGATGAATAGGCAACACAACATTGTTTCCCTAATTATCTGACAACCAATTTGTTCTTTGTTCAGAACAACAAAGTTTTGATCTTTGTTTAAAACAAACAACTTGGTTGTTTATTTTAATTATTTCCCTCTTTTTCTTCAAAAAATTCAGGTAAACTGTCAAAAATCTTGTCTTTTTTAGGGGTTTTTGTGGGGTTTTAGCTCTGTGTATATATTGATGCTATTGTGAATTAATTTACATTTGTTTTGCATTTTTTATTATGTTTTGCTATTAGGGTTTTGTTTATGCTGAGTTTTTATGGAAGGTTTAATTTTTGAGTATTTGTTCATGGATTATAAATTTTGGTATGCTGCATGTCATGTGCATTCGGTTTCCATGTTTCAGAATAATATGACCCTTTAATCGATCACCATGCTATCAGTTTATGTATTCAGCCATGTCAGTTTAGATTAAGCTAAAATCGTGTGATATCAATCATTAATCATTGCCACAAACTGGTTGAATGCTTTCGAAACGGCCTAGTTAGTCAGAAAAGAAGAAAGAAAGTGTCGGCTAAACTTGGTTGTTCATATAAGGAACTGTATTTTCGGATTGTCCAAATTTGATGATACAGAATATGGTACATAATGGTATTTCTGGTGAATTGGGCTCCTGCCTCTCGTAATTTTGTTTGTCAATGTTTGAAACTTGCCTCGCTTGATGCTTCAACGACCAACTTCCCTGTCAAAAAAACTATATGTGGTAGTCTGCTTCTTTTCAATCTCTTGTTAATGTAAGATTGTACCTTAGGTTGTCACTGTTTGTCGGGAGAAGTTTTATTACTTCACATAACTACTTGCGAATTGTTGAAATGTAGATGGCAGATAATATAGGTCGTCCGCAAAGCGATTCGTCTATATTCAAAAACGTGTTGCATGACTTCTCTACTGGGAGTTTTGTTCCTAATGTCCCCTCAGACTTTTGGGATTACCGGTTTTGGGTTGATGTATGCTTAGAGTTTAACAAAAGGTCAGGCAAGAAATATAACGTGAACCATATACTTGAAATGGTAAGGGATCTTCAGTCAGAATTCTGCGCACAAAGAGCGGTACGTCTTACTCCGTCTTTCATATTTTTTTTTTTGGGTAAAATGTAAGCTTTTCATTGATGAATTGTTGATCCATGCTATTTTTTTTCAGGCATAAATGTGTTTTTTTTTGGTGAAAAATAAGCTTATATTGCCATAAACCATCCAATCAAGAGTTCATTTGCATGCTTTGGTTGATAATCTTTCCAATAGCCAGTTTTAATATACACAAAATGAACCCACGTCACCCAGCAAATGTGTCTTTCTTATATTTTTTATTTCAAATGTTATTCTGACATTCTTTCTTATAATTTTGCTGTAAACTAGGCTAAAGACATGAAAGACGAAAAACTGTGGAGCATCTTTGAAGCGTGCCCAATATGTCGAGCTAAGATCCCAGTTTTTCCCATGAGTCTAAAGTTGCCCTCTAACGCTTCCATTTCCAGTGGCAGTGGCAGTGGCAGTGGATCCAAACGCCGCAGATTTGAATATGACAGTGGATATGGAGATTTAGGATCCGGTGATGACATGGCCAAGATAAGAAAATCCGTGTTTGAAGTAATGAAGGCAGATCTCATAGATGCTCGCAGGTCCACTGATATATTCGCTGCCTTGGGTGATTGGGTTCAGACTGCCAATAAGTTATCTGTGTCGGTTCTTACTGAAGATGATTCACCGGTAGAGGTCAAGGCTTCATTGCTGGAGGGGATACTTGCTTCCATGGCAAGAACTCGACTTTAATTAAATTTGTATGACTTTCTAAGACTTTCGTTGTTGCATTACTACTACTTTGGTTTTATTTTGCGGAGACTTTGTATGACTTTTTTAGACTTTGGTTCAACTAAGTTTCTCGGGGTAGGATAAACCCCTATGCTAAGCACCAAGCTGATTTTGAGTGTCCTTGTTTAGGTTGGAAGGGCTATTTTCTGTAGGGCTAATGGCTTGGCCTCTGCTGTCACCCCTACTATGTAGTAGGGGTTATGGGTTACTCGAACCCATGCCTAATTTAGATATCCCTATTTTATAGTGTTTGGCCAAGTTTTAGCTTTTTAAGTTACAAAAGCACTTTAAAAGCTTGGCCAAACAGCACCATATATGCATATATAATCGGAATTCAAATTGCAAATACGTGTTCTTGATTGTCTCAACAATGGCTAGCATACCGATGGATGTAGTAGAGTCATGCATCCTTCCAAGATTACCCGTAAAATCCCTTGTTTGATTCAAATCCGTATCCAAGTCCTGGAAAACCTTAATTTCTTCTAATTTCCTTCACATACAGCACCGCCACGCAAAACGCCTCCTCTTAATCCAAGGAGACGGCCATACCCTGCTAATAGTTCACAACCTCGACTCTCCCCTCGATCCTCCTTACCTCTGCCATTACCCTAATCAACAACTACCCCGCCGATCAGAGGACAGGATGATCATTCTCGCCTCTTGCGAATTCTTCGTCTTGGTGGCCGTGATACCCGAATAGTAGTAGTAAAACCGTACAAAGACTTTTCTTGCTCAACCCATCTACACTAAGCTATCAAAGAATAATCCCCTCATAAGGCATGAAACGACCATTTAAAAGTTCATATTTTCGATTTGGGTTATATTTCGACGAGGCCAATGATGATTGTAAGGTCGTTAGTATGGCAAGATTTTATTCAAACAATGCACAAGGCTGGGAAGTTGAGATTTACATCTGCGAGACTAATTCGTGGAGAATAATTGAGCATAAATTCATATTGGAGCCATATGATTGTTTATATTTTAACTCAGTTCTATACGATGTGATTTTTGATTCTTCCAATCAAATTAGAATCCGTTGTTTCGACATTCAAGTTGAACAATGGACAAACGACATTCTGTTTCCTCATAATCTTATACTCCCCGGGGTATGTATAATCGATGGGTTGCTATGTATTTTAGGGATTAACGCGAGTAATGAGGGGGAAAGTCGAACCATGACTTATTGTATGTGGGTTTTGAATGAGAGTAGTGGTGCTAAAACTTCTTGGGTCAAGTTGATGAGCATTGTTCCTGAGAATCCCTGGGAATCGGGGTTCCGCTCTTTCGCTTACCGCAAAGGATCACAACACAAGCTACTATGCCGACGTTCATTAGACAGGGAACTTTTTTGGTACGATCTTAAACATAAAATAGCTATTAGGGCTGAATCCAATGACAGTGATAGATATAGTAATATAGATCATATATGCAAAGAAAGCCTCGTCAGTTTTTCACGGTGGCCCAACAAATCACATTAAATCGACTTGGTAAAATGAGAAGGTGAAGAAGACCATGAATACATTCCTACTCCGTATCAAATTATTAGGTCATAAATCAATAAATCATAGTGTGTAAGTTATCTGGTGTAACATAAATTCTTTTATAAGACGGTTTTTTTATAAGAAAAGTGTAAGACCGTCCTTTTATATATGAGTGTGCTAATTTTTATCGAGAGTTGGTGGAATTCCGGCATTACTTTTGCTTGAACATCCATATTAGATTGGCATTGATTAAAAATAAAATAAAAAGCAAATGCATCTGCCGGGAGTCGAACCCGGGTCTATTGCTTGGAAGGCAATTATCCTAACCGTTGGACTACAGACGCTAGTTGTCTGTAATGTGATCTGTAAGCTTCTTAGGGCGTGTTTGGTTCGCGCATGGGTATGGGTTTGGAATCAGGAATCATACCCGGGTGGTATGGGTTTGGAACTTGATTCCTCATACCTTGTGTTTGTTTCAATTTTGGGTGAAATGAGGTTGAACTTAATCAATGTTAAAAAAAATGTAAAAAATAACATAAAAAATAATTAATTTTGATATTGAAAAATCAAAAAAATGAAGATTTGATGAAATAAATGTAAAAAAAAATCATTAAAAATGTTCCATATAAGTTTTTTGTCATGATTTTTAGTTTTATTATTTGATACTCATGGGTATCAATCTCATACCCACCTCTCCCCTTGGGTATGAGAAACCCATACCTCATGGGTTTGAGGTATGGGTATGAAATCTCTAATTTTGCCAAACAAACACCTAGTATGGGTTTGGCCCATTCCAAATCCATACCTCATTCCTTTATGGGTTGAACCAAACATGCCCTTACTAGGGTTAAGTGTTTACTAGAAGTACGACACTAGATATGAAGGCATTAAAACATTGATCAAAACATATTATGTTGTATGAACAATGCTTTGCAAATATTTATCTTCATTATAACAAAAGATCTTGTTGTTCCCAATTCCCGATTAGAAATTTCGAAACATCCATTGAATATTTAAACCCCAATCCAACCTGATTGAAATTTGTGTCATCCCATAACCTATCTAAATAGAGGTGTCCACTCTTGCGGGCTAACCCATCTAATTTGTACCGATCCGACACGATTACCCCTTTATTTTACCATGTCTAATGGAAAAGATCCATTTTTTAGAAATTTATACGGAGCACGTAATAATTAGGTGGTGATCGGTGTTCCTACTTCCTAATAATACATTAGTAACTTTTGGAAATAATACATGAGTAAATTTTTCTTTGAAGAACCGATTTAAGGCTAGTTTCCTAATTAAATTAGGATAATAACATATGCATATATATATAATCAGATTTCAATTTGCTAATACTTGTTCATGATTACCTCAAAGTCTCAAACACAACCATCAATGGCTACTATACCAACGGAGGTAGTAGAGTCATGCATCCTCCCGAGATTACCCGTAAAATCCCTTATTCGATTCAAGTCCGTATCCAAGTCCTGGAAAACCTTAATCTCTTCCTCCAAATTCATTCACTTACACCACCGTCACGCAAACCGCCTCCTGGTAACCGCGATAGACGGTGATACCCTACTTCAAGTTCTCAACCTTGACTCTCCCCTTGACCCGCCTTTTTTCTGCCCTTACCCTTACCTTGACCCTGACCAACTACCCCACTTCAAGTTCACAACCATCCTCGCCTCTTGCGAATCCGTCGTCTTGGTAAGCTACTTCATAGCACAGGGAGTAGAAAGACTTTTCTTGGTCAACCCATCTACACATAGCTACCACGGAATCAAACCCTTAGAAGCCGTGCAACGAGGATCTAATCCTTTATTTGTTAATTACGGGTTATATTTCGACGATGCCAATGATGATTGTAAGGTCGTTAGAATATCATACTTTCGATTTGAGAATGAAGATAGCTGGGAAGTTGAGATTTACAGCAGCAAAAGTAATATGTGGAGATTAATATCGACACCATTTAATCGTTTTGAATCTCATAGCTCTGTTGCGTGCTTAAACAATTTACTCTATTTATTAATTGACCCATTCATTGAACAGAGAATCAGCTGCTTCGACATTCAGGCTGAACGGTGGAGAAACGACATTGTTTTTCCACTTGAGGTTATGCATCCCGACTTATTTGTACTTGATGGGTCGCTATGTGTTTTAGGGCTCAACACGAGTAATATCGAGGATCTCAGGACGAATACCTACCGTGTGTGGGTTTTTAATGAGAGTGCCGGCTTTAAAGGGACTTGGGTGAAGTTGATGAGTATCGTTCCTGAAGCTTCCTACTTACCGGAGAACCGCCTTATTGCTTACCGCAAAGGATCACAACACGAGTTACTATGTCAACGATGTTTTGAATCGGGACTTTTTTGGTACGACCTTAAACATAAAGTAGCTACCAAGGCTAAATTCAATCTAGTTGCTGGACGTAAACATATATATAATATGTACTCCTATCATATATGCAAAGAAAGCCTCATCTGTTTTCATGGTGGGATGACCGACGAGAAGGCTGTCAAAGGTTGATACAAGGAAACGGAAGTTGGAATTGAACCATTAATTCGTTAGTCGTTACTATCAAAATTATGTCAGGAAACAGAAGTTGATATGTAAGTTATTTCGCGAAACATAAATAAATTCTTATACGAGGCGGTTTCCTATATAAAACGTGTAAGACCGTCCTATGATTGTGCTAGTTTTTTTCTCAGATTTGGTCGAGTTCCGGCATTGTTTTGCTAAAAAACATTGATGTTTCGAGAACTGGACTAATTGGAGTTCATGATTAATAATGAAAATAAAATGCGTCTGCCGGGAGTCAAACCCGGGTCTATTGCTTGGAAGGCAATCATCCTAACCGTTGGACTACAGACGCTACCTGTAGAAGTATGTGAGAAAGTGTATACCATGTAACAGAACTTAGCTACAAAAACTGAACTTGACCAATATCAACATTCATCTATCTACTATCAAATAGTAAAAGTTCACATGTATCGTTTCTCTCCATTGTGCCATGGCCTAGGGGTGTTAATGAGACGAGACAGCTCGCGAGCTACTCGAGATCGGCTCGGTCAAAGCTCGGCTCGTGTGAGCTCGGCTCGGGCTCGAGAGCTTAACGAGTCAAGCCGAGCAAAGTCCGGCTCGGCTCGAAAAGCTCGCGAGCGGCTCGAATTTGTGTGATTACATAAGATATTGCTCATATTTTATAAAAATATTTCATCATGATTATAATTTTGTATCACACATATCAAATGTCTCGCTGATTAGCCAAACATTTTTACATATAACCTTCAAGCCTTGTTATTGGAATTACCGGAAGAAGAAACAATAAAAAATAGACCATTTTATATAGGCTCGATTTGGGCTCGAATTTGGCTCGAGCTCGCGTTAAAGCTCGCAAGCTTTATAACGAGCACATTTTTTTCAAGCTCGGGTAAGCTCGAGATCGGCTCGAGATCGAGTTTTAGTTTTCGAGCACAAGCCGAGCAAGGCCAAGCTCGGGCTCGGCTCGGCTCGTTAGCACCCCTACCCTGGCCTCTCCGTCACCATTCCCTGATCAAGTCCAAGAAATCTTATACCGTGCTATGACTCTCATCCATGTCTGTTTTGGTCTCCCTCTATCCCTAACAACCTTTTCTGCCCCCCAGGTTTCCAGCCTCCTAACCGGTGCGTCCATAGGTCTCCTTCTCACATGCATGGCCAAATCATCTTAGTCGGTTTTCCATCATCTTGTCCTCCATTGGCGCCACTTTTACCTTCTCCCTAATCACCTCATTATTTAATTTATTTTTCCTTGTATGGCCGCACAGGCGCACATCGTCCACCTCAACATACGCATCTCTGCCACACTCATCTTTTGAATGTGACAATGTTTCACGACTCAACAATCGGAGCCGTAAAGTAAGGCAGACCTGATCGTCGTGCGATAAAATTTTCCTTTAATCTTTGGGGCATATCTTTATCACACAAAAACCCTGTTGAACTTTTCCAGTTGAACCACCCCGCTTTAATTCTGTGAGCCACATCTCCGTCTAACTCCCCATCTTTTTGAATAATAGATCCGAGATATCTAAATGTATCTGACCCCTCAACAAAATTTTCATCGAAAATAATACTCCCCAACTTTGTCGATCTCAACCCCACGAACTGACACCTCAAATACTCGGTCTTACTCCTACTTAGCCTAAACCCACGAGTCTCCAAAGTATGCCTCCACAATTCCAACTTTCTCTCAACCTCCTCCTTCGTCTCATCAATCAACACATATCATCCACAAACATCATACACCAAGGGATGTCGTCCTGAATATCTATTGTCAACTCATCCATAACTATAGCAAAGAGAAAAGGACTAAGTGCAGACCCTTAATGAACCCCTATGGTAATGGAAAATCCTCCCGTTCTCCCAACATTAGTGCGAACACTTGCACTAGCCCCTCATACATGATTTCTTGTGAAAAGCAAAGGTATTCATCTTCCCAAATCAAAATCCCCATTGTTTCCAAGCAAGACCATGATAATTTCATCTCTAACAGTCTTAACATCTTCCTCAGTATACCCTCTATCTCCTCTAATTCATAATCCCCAAATACCCCCAATTTCAACTCCTCGTTATTAGTACACCTTGAAAGTTCTTCCTTCCCAGATCCCTAATTGTAAGCATAGTCTCCCTCCAAATCCGCACAAAATTTCAAGAGCAGCGCCAATGATAACTGCGTGTTCTCAAAATAAAATATCACTTTTTTTTTCATTTCTAATTTTACCATGAACACGCCATTTTAAATGTATCTCGTGTTCCAGGTTTAGAATTTTCCGATCCTACGTGAACACCATTTCAACAAATAGTTTGAAAACCAACCAAAATGATAAATATTTAATTTTTGAGCATTATTTTAAATAATCGTTCAGTTTTTTACCAAACAAAATCAAAATAGTATGCAATTTATTATACATTTTGGAATTTTTTTTTGAATGAATTACAAAAAATTGAAAATTTATAAAACTAATTTCATATGTATATCAATTATATTAAATTTGGTAAAAATATTATAAATGTTACAAAAATTAGGTTAATAAACTATTTTAATAAATTTAAAATATTAATAATTATTTATTGTCCAATAATTTGAAGTATAAAATAATTTAATGATATATTTATGTTCAAAATTATTGGGTTAGATTTCACATTTTGTCAAAGTTATGGGACTTAATCACTACATTTGTAATTTATGGTGCTTAATCTCTCAATTGCGCGCTTAAAGTTAAGGGCGCTAACCCCCACTTTACAATGTGCCTACGGAGTCGAATCCGAGTCTAACAACCTCAAAAGCAATTGTATTAAAGACTTAACTATTTAACAAATCTTTGTTGGTAAATTAGCACGCCCACAATAACACAAATGTATTCTCTCGTAAGTTTGAAACGGATCAATTAGTTCCGATTTGGATAAAATAGATTGAAAGTTGTGTGCCTTAAATACTAACCCCAAAAAACAGTCAGCCGGCGCCTTAATTTCACCTCTTGAGTCTTCCTTCATCTTCTTTACCTAGATTGAAAAATACATACATAAGTTTTTCTCTAATTTTGAAACCAATACCTTGTTCATTTAATTTGAAAGCTCTATTTTCCGATCATCGATACATGTCGTCGATTCCAGAATGTTCCCCTCCCCCCTTGTCCTTGATTACCTCAGAGTCTCAAACACAACCAACAATGGCTACTATACCAATGGACGTAGTAGGGTCATGCATCCTTCCGAGATTACCCGTAAAAACCCTTGTTCGATTTAAGTGCGTATCTAAGTCCTGGAAAACCTTAATCTCTTCTTCTAATTTCCTTCACTTACATAACCGCCATGCAAACCGCCTCCTCCTAATCCGGGGATTTGGCAGTGCCCTACTACAAGTCCACAACCTCGACTCTCACCTGCATCCTTCTTTCGTCTGCCCTTACCCTGACCCTATTCAACGACGACTTCCCCGCCTACTTGGCGAACAGATGACCATCCTCGCCTCTTGCGAATTCTTCGTCTTGGTCGGCTACGTCCTAATCTACAAAGTAGAAAGGCTTTTCTTGCTCAACCCATCTACACTTAGCTATCACAGAATACTCCCCTTAGAGGTCGAACAACGGCATGTTTGCTCATATGTTAAATATGGGTTATATTTCGATGAGGCCAACGATGATTATAAAGTCGTTAGAATTGCAGACTTCTGTTCGTACGATGGTTACGGCTGGAAAGTTAGGGTTTACAGCCGGAAGACTAATTTGTGGAGAGTAATTGAGCATAAATTAATTTCGGATCCAAATCATGGTATAGATTTTACCTCAGACGAGTGCGTACACAACAATCTACTCTATGTGATTTCTGATTCTGATTCCATTCCCCTTAGAATCCGTTGTTTCGACATTCAAGCTGAACAATGGAAAACCGATATTTTGTTTCCTCATAATCTTATAGACCCCATCATATGTATTCTTGATGGGTTGCTATGTATTTTAGGGGAAAACAAGATTGATGACGAGGAAGGCCGATACTTTACGTATTGTATGTGGGTTTTGAATGAGAGTGGTGCTAAAGAACCTTGGGTGAAGTTGATTAGCATTGATTCTAGAAATTACTTGGAACCAACCTCGTTTCGTCCAATTGCTTACCGTAAAGGATCAGGACACAAGCTACTATGTCGACGATCTTATAGAACAAAGGACCTTTTTTGGTACGACCTTAAACATAAAATAGCTACCAAGGCTGAATTCGATGGACGTGCTGGATTGGATGGTATAGATCATATATGCAAAGAAAGCCTTGTCAGTTTTTCGCAGTGGCACAACGAATCACATTAAATCGACTCGGAAAAATGAGAAGGTGAAGAAGACCGAGGGGAAGGCCGTCATCAAAGTTATAGATTAGATAAGATTGCTACAAGAAAAGGGAACTTATATTGCTATCAATTATATTTGGTCGTTTATGTATGACATAAACATATTCTTTATATGAGACGGTTTTCTATCTACAATAAAAGTGTAAGCCCATCCTTTTTTTTTATGTTGGATATTGATACGGCGTCGCCTAGTTTCGGCGCCACCCTCTCATATGTAGCCTTTGTTATTAGAGTCCCCCGAACATGCATGTGATATACCAATTATTATTGGGAGTTGGGACCTCCATTTATTGCATGTAAGAGGGTTGCGTCGAGATTGGGCTCCCGCTAACTCAATTTCCTTTTATGTTTGTGCTAATTTTTCTCACATTTTGTGTTGTTCTGGCATTTTTTTTAGGGTAATCTGGCATTGTTTTTGGTTTAACATCCATATTAGGAGAATTAGACTAATTGAAGTGTATGAATAAAAATAAAATTAAAATGCCATCTAATGGGTCGAACCGGGTCTATGGCTTGGAAGAGAATTATCTATTCGCGTAGTTTATTTTTATAATTATTACTAGTGTGGATGGACGTTTTTTTTAAGTAAATATCAATTCATTAATAAAACGCCAAACGACACTTATAAAAGGATAGATAAGAGAATGGTGGTGGTATTTCACTGTTTGGCGGTCAGAGTAAGGAGAACGGACTAACGGAGACAACGAAAGTAGCTTATCAAGTATCGTCGCATTCAGCGTTTTGCCCTTTGTAGATTCTCGTTGTCCTGGACAACGAGATATGTCAAATTTCTTTTAAAAAAAACCGCGAAAAGATTGAAGTTGACCAATTTTAGGTAAAATTATTTGAAACCCGCCCTATTTTGTTAAATAGTTTGGGTTTGAATCCCATTTAAGCAAAAAGTCTTTTACTCTATTGCTTGGTCATATATTATTAGGAAATCTATTAGTGTTGCACATGATTTTTAATGTCAACAGGGAGAACCTAGAAATAAAATTTTGGGGTAACGAATTTTGCTCATATTGTTTTATACTATCTCTGTTCCGGTGAGATGTTTACACTTTCTTTATTTTGTGAGGGGGAAATAAAGGAAGTGTAAACATATGACTGGAATGGAGGGAGTATATACTTTTCTTAAGGTCCATATTTAAGAATTTAGGGATAGCAAAAATCGATAATCGCTAGTTCTGAATATTGAAACACTTTGCATATGTAATGCCTTTTCATTTACCTATCTACCGCTAGTTCTGAATATTAAAAAAATAAGAAGTATTGATTTCTTTTTTGCAATACACATTTTTACTCACTATTATACATAACTACATATTTGACAATTTTACACCTTTTATTCAAGTCAATTAGTCATCAGTTTCCCCCTGTATGACATCATCCTTCGTTTTTGTATATATGACGTTTTTATTTTTCACGGTAGCGAACGAGTACATCAATTTAAATCAATAACTCTGATATTGAAAGCTTTATCGCTTGGTTTTATATTAGTAGGAATTCTAATTTTGTTGTACTCATTACTGTCTCGCGGGCACGTTAGACAGAATTATACCTAATTCGTTACCTCGTTTCATTGTAAACTTTGTTAATATACAAAGTAATTAAATGCCAATCATTTTCCTTTTGCTTTGTTCACATCTTATTCTCCTTTGATACATACAATTGAAAGTTTGAAACTAGAGAAATTCCGCGTCCTTCCGGAGGACGTCCCCCCTACACTCAACGAGGAATTCATAATATTTAATTCTCATTTTGGTTTTCCTTTGTGTGTAGGGAGGACGTCATTCGAGAGGACGCAAGAAACTTATATCAGGTCACATTAGTCGTGTTTGAAATTGGCACGAGACTCATGACGAACATGGATACATTAATTAAGTAAAAAGTGTTGGGAGTAGTCAGTACATAGGTTATACACAACCTAACATGCTGTAAATTGTTAGATTTAATCAGAATAGAGACCATAACTTCATACTAAATTATTCGGTAAATACTAGATGCGGAAGCGTACCTGATTACATGACAAAAAGACGGCCTTCAGGATTAGGTCTTCTAGTAGACATACATACCGACAGGATCTCTCTACTGATGGGATGCGAGGAGATTAGGTAATTGTGTGCTACCAGGGACCATAACCCAGGTGACTTATATATAGTCTCCTTAATCTAATGCGCCCATCATGCATTAGTTACCTAATGGGTATCTACACAATTAAGATATCCGGCCCATACTTTATAAGACGTAATAATTAATTATGCCCGTATTATATTATCCGGATGGATCACAATATTGGGCTAAACTTAAAAGATAGCTAACAAATACAATAGATATAATAGTGTGTCCACATAAATAGTATTGGACCCAATATTCTTACAATCTCCCACTTGGGTCAAATACAGTTAATGTGTGACACCTGAAAAATTGTATTCATCTTATAACCTTACGCGTTCAATAGTGCTATCAACATTCCAACCGTCTTATGCAATTCGGTCCATCAATCATACTAACATAGGATCATAGCGGCCTTTGCTCCAATTTGTTGTAGCAGGACCCTCAATGGTCACGTATGACAATATAATCAACGACATGAATCTAATATAGGTGCGTAGCATGGAAACAACATCCAAATGTGATCCAAAATATGTATATTTCCAACTGGTCCGCCTTAGTGAGATCAACCAAATTAAAACAGAGTGAAACCATAAACCGAAAACTTTATTTCTGCAGAACTTAATAACCGTAAACTTTAATGTGTCTAACATGACAAACTCCTACTTAAACTGAATTTCCTTAAAACCGAAACACCCATTTGAGCAATAAGCTCAAGAAAGACCGTGGGTGGTAATTCTTTAGTAAGCGGATCCGCAAAATGGAGTTTGTATCAACATGTATATTTGACACCTTTTCACTCTGAATTGTTCCTTAATCAATACATCACTTGTATTGTTATTAGAAACTACAACAATTGTTAATAACAATTGTCACATTTGTCACCAATTGCCTAATTGGTCTTTCAATATCGTACGTCCGTACCGAATTTGCAGCCACATGACAAATGTTCATAACCAACTAGGAGTCGAAATGCCAAATGATCTCAACCTGAATCGATCTCCTATAAATAATGTTTTGTTCCAAATATAAATGACCAACAATATATTTGGCTGCCTTTAATATCTGTCCAACCAACTTTAGAATGTACACAATATCCGAACGCATACAAACTAAATATATACCATAATACTTAAACACACTAAATATTTCCTGAGACACGTTAACTTAAGCATTAATGAATTTTTCTGAATATTTTCCTTAGGGCATTTGAGACTAATTTGTCTCCTTTACTAAAACGGGTATTAACTCAAAATATTTACTTACTCCCATTGAATCTTGAGTATCTGCAATCGTCTACCACATTCATCTAATATCAAATAAGATGATAACATTGCAGATTTCAATCTTTATGACGGAAAACCTTATTACCTGAGCTTTATTGGATTAATTACCTTAATTTACAGAACATTTACTTTGAATCTAATGAATCAAAGTTCTAGTTGCTGCATTGAATAGTTTCATCAATTTCATCGTTGAGAAACAAATCTTTAACATACATCCAATATAACCGATAAACTGAATATGCCAAAATATCCTTATAGTCATTGTTGACAATTTGAAATATGTTGTCAAATTACCTTTTGAATCTTTCTTGGTAACAAATAAATATTTGAAACCAATATATTTCACAACTTTATGTAATGAAACAAAGTCCAAATATCATCCTCCATCAAATGACTTAATTTCTTTATGGCATCAATCCACCTATATGAGTTAGGACCTTCAATGGTTTGGCAAAAGTTGATTGGATCATCTTCTTTCATTCCATTATCTAACTCTTATTGCAACTTCTTAGTTCTACATTACATTGCTATCCAATTTTATCCATAT
>JAGPOY010002012.1:0-15713 GCA_018983105.1 Silene uniflora | reverse complement strand
TGCAAGGCAATCGGAGAACATTTCTAGCACAAGGGGCATAGTCTCAAGCGGTTTTGGGTGCAACGATTAGGAGGAAATCTACGTTGATTTCTGATCTTAGGCCTTATCGCACGGACCAAAGGTTGTTTTCTTATTCTAGTTTTCGATCCATTGTATTTCGTTTATGACCCGTAATTTCACATGTTAAATTTTCGTTATAGTCCTAAAATTTAAGGGGTGAATATACGGATATTCCCCACACTATTACGGTCACATCACAAATTCATGTGAACTTTGTATATATAACTTTACAAAAGTAAGCTGTGCTATAAAGTTAAAATTTCTAGGAACATATTTCAAACATAAAAAGATTAAAACAAAGTTAATGTCTTCATCTCAGGTTGCGAGTGGTCGAGTACTAATAGATAAAACAATCTTCTACGATAGTATCGAGGGCAATTTCACAAAATGTTCATCCCAAGTTTGGGAATTTCGAAAATTTTAGAGGTCACTTTATAATATTACCTTTTCGCCCTCGTTGAAATTTTTTACCCTCGCTTAATTACTTCAATTCCTAGGTACACCACCGAAAATAAATAACTTAATATTAAAATTGAGAATATATATAGATATAAGGTATAATTGGATTGTGATTATACACATATAAAAGTGTTTCACTTGCCCTTCCCTTCTATCTAAATTTCCATTACTACAATGAGGTCGGATTCGGGTTAGGTTAATTTGGGTTCGGGTTTGCAATAATTCGAGCCGGGTCTAGCCAAGTCGAGTCATTTCAGATTCGGATCATCTCGAATAGGTTGCTTTCAAGTTATTTGAGGATATAGCTCAATTTGTGATAATAAACATTCTGATTAGGTTAAATAGGGTCGGGTCAATTTGCCCCGAGTTATTCGGATCGAGTCAGTTTTTCCATGTCAAACAGTGAGGGTAAGATCACTCTTTAGGATGAGAGATGTAACACCCGCATTTTTGTAAACTATTTTGAAAGCCTTTAGCCTCTAATTGGTTAAATATATTTTTAAAAACTATTTTTATAAAATACTAGCTTAGCAATATATTTATAACGATATTTATATTTATAGTCTGTATTTAGTTGTGAGACGAGTTTCTAGTAAGAACCGTCTCGATTCGCTAGTTTGGGCCTAATACGACTTTTGGGTCCAAGTTGTAACATAACATTTCCACCAAAACCACAACTAAAACCCTACTACCTCCTTCTCCATCTCATTTTTCAGATTTCCACCAAACATCAAACCCTCCATTGTTACTACCACCTTACAAATCCTTCAAATCTCCATAACTCACTCATTTCTCAACCAAATTATTTGATTTTCGCGCCATATCGCTCCCCTTCTCATTCTCCATCTTTAGAAGTAAGAAAGTCTTGACCTTACCCCCATTCTTGAAATTCCCATCTTATTAAGGATGAGATTTTGATGCTAAAAACTTATCTTATTTTGTTTAGGTGAAGATTGGGTTGACCCGGAAGATGATAGCTTTGTGGTTGAAGATTCAAGTGAAGATTGAAGACGCAAAAAGGGTAACCGTGACGGGTTTCTCGACATCTTTGTCTAAATTTGTATTCTTATGTGTTAATTCATCTTTGTGATAGTTAAAAGATGAGTTCTTGTTGTATTCATTGTGAATTGTGGAATTAATATACCCTTGTGTGATATTTTCACATATGTGAGGGAGTAGCCTCATGTTCTATGTCAAAATTCATGTTTAGATGCATTTCTAATTCATATTGATATCACCACATGTTAGAATCATGCTAGGATGTGTAAACAATTGATTGGGAACGATTTGTGTTAGTTCTATTGAGTTTGAAAGATCAAAAATGATGAAATTCAGATCAGAGGTGTTCCAGCCGGTGGGCCGGCTGCCGGTGCCCGACCCGGCTGGGAACCCCCTATAACTTGTGCTCGAAATTTTGGGATTTCTCCTAAGGGAGGATTCCCAGCCGGTGGGCCGGCTGCCGGTACCCACCCGGCTGGGAGTTCTCTGGAAAGTTGTGTGCAAATTCTTTGTGAAGGAAGTCCCAGCCGATGGGCCGGCTGCCGGGTACCCGGCTGGGAGTCCCTTTCTCCTAACTTTCGTGAAAATCCTCTAAGTATGGGATTCTCCCAGCCGGTGGGCCGGCTGCCGGTACCCACCCGGCCGGGAGTCCCCTGTAAGTCTTTCTAAAGTTTTTGCAAAGTTTTCGTAAGTATTGAGTCTCCCAGCCGGTGGGCCGGCTGTCGGTACTCACCCGGCCGGGAGTCCTCTGTATACTTTTCCAAAGAATTTCCAAAGTTTTCATAAAAACTGGGTCTCCCAGCCGGTGGGCCGGCTACCGGTACCCACCCGGCCGGGAGTCCCCTGTATGTGTTTTATGGGATTTCTTGGTTGAGCTAGATGTCCCAGCCGGTGGGCCGGCTGCCGACACCTAGGCCGGCCGGGAGCCCCCTGATTGTGTTTTCCTTCTTTTATCATCTCTAATGATAGCCTATTATGCAAATATCTTCCATACGATTATTGAACAACAAATGTATGAATTGTTTACGTATGACCATGCATGTATATTGTTGACCCTTCGTGGTTTAAAGTGTGACGTTTACATGTTGTGACGACTTGACTTTCCTTACTTTCCTCTCGCGAACCTTTGGTTACGTGTATGTGCCATGTTTCCGGTTTGGACACCCTTCCGCCCTTCTTCAGACCTTTGGTTACGAGAGTATGTGCCATGTTTCCGGTTTGGGGTTACTCGACCTTTGGTTACGAGAGTATGTGCCATGTATCGAGTCTTGGATACAATTGGTTTGTCGTATGTCGAATCGGGTAATGTTACCTCCCGAGAGTCTGGCCAGGTTTAGACTAGGACCGTATATGAGCGTCGTCCTACCAGGAGGTTGGAGTCTAGGTTGTGTGTCTTGTCGGTCGGCAATTGTAAAAGTCTTACACTTTCTATATTTGATTATGTTGATTCTCTATGCATGTTATCTATCGCCTTTTTGATATGTTTGTTATGCCTTAATCTTGTTACGTGTTTTTCGACATATTGTGGCTGAGAGAACCCTGAGTTACTCCCCACTGACTGTGGCTTTCATGTTTACATGAATGACAGGTTGTGAAGATGCTTACGTGGGGTTAGACGTGTGAGCTAGCGAGCTTCTACCTTAGACTTAGATTATTTTCACTAAGACTTACCCCTTCGTTTGTCTATTCGTGGGATATCTTTTCCCCTTTTGACATTTTTTACTTTGGTTTGTATAACCCGTATTCGTACTTTGCACTCGTTTTTATATATGCAAGTGAACTTCGCGTTTTGGACTTAAAAGTTTTTAAAATCTCACCTTTTTAGTCTTTTATACGTGTTTACTTTTCCGCATTCATCGCGAGGGTTCACAAGAGAGGTCTAAGGAGAAACTTTTAAAGGAGCATCAAGGCCTAATATAACAGTCATAACGAGGTCAAAAAATGAGTAACAAGAATATTTTGATGATAAAAGAAATAGCACAAATTAAACTCATTGTCAGAAACGTTCCAAGAGCCATTGACAATAACAAAGGACATCAATTACATGGCTGAGGTGGGGAAAAGAGGTCCTAAAAAGGGATCAAAGAGGCATAAGAGTATACCGCATTTATATTAGTCATTTATTTTATTTAGATACAAAGATCAAAAGAGAGAAGACATATACATACTATATGTAGCATATGGAATATTAATTGAATTAAAATATAAATGGATTGTTCTTTTTGTTTTGTTTTACCAAAATCTCTCAAACTACTATATAAAGGAAAAAAAGGTTATCCAAGTGTCAATTAATTTACCTAATAAAATCACATGTTGAAGTAATTATGATCATTAATCAAATCATGAAGCATTAAAATTACGTAATTTATCTTCGCAGTACATTTTTTACTCACCTTAGTACATTTTAGACTATACTTTCCATTTGATACCCTTTACTCCCTTTGACTAAAAAAAAAAACACAAATCAATTTCTCCCAATTCATCACCCTCCAACTTCTCAAATAATTCAATTTCGTGAATAATTGAATGAAAATTTGAACATAGAAGACATATTCAACTTGTTAATTGTAAATAATTAAACGAATTGGTTTTTTCACCCCTAATTTCAATAATTTATTGTTCGTCGGAGTATTATGCGGTCTTGGGTTAATTAGGGTTTGGTGGTGGTTGGATATTGGTTGTTGACTGGCGGCGTTACTGTTGAGTCTTGAGAGGAGGATGACAGCGGACGGAGGAATGGGCGGCGAAACCACGCAAGGCTGATAGACGGTGCATGTATTGGTATTTGGTGGTGTACGATGGTCTGGACGCGCGATAGTTTGGCTAAGTTCACCGGCAATGCGAGGGGGAAGGATGAGGTCGCCGGTTCTGGGTGGCGGTGGTAGGTCAGTGTTTGTGGTAACGACTGTTGATAAGGTGGTTGGTTGTGGGTTGTTTGAAGAGATGACGTGAGATGAGTTTTTTTTTTTCTTTTTTCTGATACAGTACAAGTGAGGGGTGAAATGGGAGGGGCAATTTGGCAAAAGTGTACTACATTGAGTAAAATGTGTACTATGAAAATCAATACCCTAAAATTATTCTACAGTCCCATGTACACAATAAAGGCTAAAACGACCATACACATCATACATTTAGTTAATTATTTTAGAAATCGTGCAACGCACGGGCAACACACTAGTTATTTGTAAAATGTCGACAGAGCCTAGAGGCGAGTTAGAAATAAAATTTTAAGTAGCAAACTTTCTTCTTATAGTTTTATATATATTTTTGCTAATGCCTTATGTTCAAAAATTTCCGGTTAACAAAAGACTATAATTCCAACTAACTTTTCGTATTTTTGGAGCGAGTGTTACCACTTACCGCTTGTTGATCAAGGCTACCCTAGAGTTGTGTTGTAATAGAGTGTTAGTGTCATTAATGTAAGGGTAAGAAAACACCATACTAAGCAACGGTCTGCAAGACTGTTGCTGAAATCGTGTCACTTGAAGAAATTAAAGTCTAAAGCCTTCAAATTATTTTCCTTATTTGAAAAGCCAACTTCTATTTATGGAAGTTTTTATTTCTGATAATTTGAATGTTTAAAAGGTTTTTTTATGAAAGGAAGAATATCCCTTTGGCATCTTTGTAAAGAGGTTTACCCAAAATGGCAAAATAGTTAGGAAAACTTTTGGAAAGAAAGATTTGTTTCTTTCAAAAAATTAATCTTTCAAAATTGTTTTTACCGATTTGTTTTCCTTTCCTTGTGACTATTTTTCAAACACTCTTTAGATGACCTCAAAACTTTCTCCTCTCTTTTACCTTTTGGAAGGATGCTACTTTTATGCAAACTTGGTAAATGACAACAAAGTTTGTCATCTACCCAATGTCTTCATCAAAACCCTAGTTTGTCTCTCTATAAAAGGAGCACTCATCTCTCCTTCATTTCCTTAAGACTTTTTCTGAGATATTCAAAATGTTTTGGAAAAGTGTTTTAAGAACTCAAAGCTTTATATTTCATTTGCAAAATATTCTAAGTCTTCAAGTGTCACTGTTTTATCTACTGTTGTTTTAAGTATGATGTTCTCTTATCTAGAAGTGTTTGATCAATAAGTTGTCCATCTCAGTTCTTGTTTAAGAATCAATTTCAGGAAACTTGATCTTTGTAAACATTCTAGTTAGAGAGTCGAGTCCTTAGACGGAGTAGTCTTAGAACTCTTGTCGCAACCGGATTAGGTTGTTGGTCCTTTTTATTGTATGAGTTTTAAGTAGTCGGAGTAGATCACTTAATTAAATCAATAAAAAGAATATTGGACGTAGGCCTTTAGATAGTTGGGCGAACCAATTCAAAACCGTTGTGGTGATCTCTTCTTTTACTTTAATTCCACTACAATTTATTTACTTACTCTTTGCTTGCGTTTCTCTCACAAAACAACAGTTCCGAATACTGTACTTTCAGTCAGCATTGCTTACATCACAACTAAGACGCAAAAGTAACGGTCAGAACCATTGCTGTTTTAAGATTGCGCATTCCATTTACAACAACGAGATACACATCTATTTGCATAACTTAGTTGATGTTCTCAATCATTTTCTACAACTTGAATCAACTTACTTTAAATTAATTAAAGATCAAGTTGAATTTTTTAAATTGTACATAATTCACCTCCTCTCCTCCTTAGGTACTTCGAATCTATAAAATCTTCACTCGAGCTAATTAAGTGGGGCTCAATATTTCCAATGTTGTTGAAACTAAATTTTTTCACAATTTCTTATTTAAGACGGGTATATCATCTTTAAGCAGAATGCATAATAAGCAAATCATTTTAGGTAAAACGATTATAGCTCAGCTCAAGAGCCCCATATACCTCCATCTGTGTCCATTCGAGATAAATAAATATAATTAATATAAATATGACCATGAACAAATATACCTATATAATTAATAAATTAATAAAAAAAACAACAAATGTTGAATTTTAAATACTACTTCTATAATAGTAACACACTTCCAATTAAATAAAAATAAAAAAAGAGCTCAATAACCATCCGTTCTTGGCTTTATTAGGCTTCGCCTCAGATCGACATTGGACAAGTTCAATTCATCTATTACCTAGTTAAGTCAATTTTTATCGGGTTGATTCAAAATTTCAAATCATGCTCGAATTATTTGGTATTTGTACGAGTATTGTCAATTCAAATTAAATCAAAGTAGTATGGATGCCCGGTTTCGCCTGGGCTAACTCTATTTAACATTAAAATATATTTTCAATTAACTAAAACTAGTTTAAAGTTGCATAACTCAATATGATCTACTTTTTTTACGATAACTTTATAAATCAATATGAGAAGAGAAGAAATAATAGAATGTAAGAGAATGTAATAATGTATTCTTATTATCTTCCATCTACAAAGTGTGTGTGTGTATATATACAACCCATAACAATGTATAATGATGAAGGGTAACAATGGTTGGTGAAGGGTAACAATGGTTCGCGAAGGGTTACAATAATTAGGGACAAAGGATATAATGGTCATCCATAATACATACGGAGTATTTTATAACACTCCCCCTTGGATGACCATTACCTAAAATAATACAATATCTCACGATGACAATATTCTCGTAACACGCATAACAAGCTGCCTCGTTAAAACCTTTCCATGGAAAGCCCAGTGGGACAAAACCATGGATAAGGAAAAAGAGTACAGCACGTGTTAACTCCCCCAGATGATTACATAACTTGATATGTTTCGAAATAATCCATGCTTTGACGTAACTTCTCGGTCGTCGAAATAGAACCCATCATAGTTGATAATAAACTTGATTTCTTCAATCAATAGAAATCCTTGATAGTTTCAATATCATATTTCTTTGGAACTCATAATCTGGATATGGTCATTTCATGATAACTCTTTGATCTTCATTTCAAATAATACCTCCGCAATTTTTGAGAGAAAATAATTAATTCTTCTCAATGGATAACATAACAAATGTCTAAACCAATTGTCATCTCAACAATCATGATGATCATGACTATAGTGTATTAATGTGCTTATAGTGCTACCTCATTAAAAACCTTGCTAGGAAAAAACCGTTGGGACAAAAAACCTAGTCGAAGGGAAAAAGAGTGTAGCCATCATTCCTTAATCCTTGTCTTAAGGAGAATCAATCCGATAATTATTGAATAAATCAACCAATACCTTTGAGCGATTTTCTTTGCTAAACCATATATATATGGATTGACATTTTTCATTGTAGATTTCACTATATTATTCTAATCGTTATGGTACTTTTGGACCACAAACTAATTTTACATGTTTAGCAAAAGGCTCATTGAATATGCTCAAACTTCAAGTTGAGATAATAACTTTTCAAATAAACTCTATAGGAGTTTTGATGTCCCATTGTGGAACTAATCACGATATCTCTCAATCGTATTGTAGAGGTATATACTTCATCAAGAGTTTTCAATACCTCAATTGATCAACCATTATATTAACAATTGATGATTATTTATAAGAGGCTCCTATAGGGAGATATCGTCAAAAGAGTAGATCATAATATATTTCTCCTTTCCAACATTATCCATTCAAAATTATATTATGAACCATGTGCATGCATATGATATTAAACTAAGTTTTAAACAACAACTATAAAATAATGCAATGATGGATATATATTAAATCTAATATACAAATAATGTACTTATCTCTAAATGCACATGGTCATGACTCAATAATGCAACTGTACAGTTTATTTTCCAAGATTCATAACATATATTAACTTCAGGTCAATGTATGGACTTTAGTTCCATGAGCTCATTTATAATAATTGTTTATATGTCGACAATTAAAATGGACTTAAGTAGTATATCCCCATTATAAGTCCATAAGATATCGCGCGCAATATATATATATGTTCCATAAATATATCGATATAATTTATCATCTTTTGATAATATCAGTACTGTTCAATTAATGATATCTGAATCTGAATATATATTTGGTACCATTATATTCATCTAGGCCATCTATTATCATTCAGATATCTGTGTTACTTCGGGAACACTCCAAATATAGCATTCTTTTTTTACACCAACTGCTTAAACATGCTATTTATCATCTATTTCGTTTTCATAGTGAAACCGTCAATTCATGTTGACTTTTATTGTATTACACTTCAGGTGTACTTGTATTAATCCGGTAAAATATTTTGTTATATCAATTCAAAAACCTCTACAAAATGAATTTAATATATAACATTCTCTGAACTTCTGGTTCAGTAGGGGATCATTACATATTTGTTTTTACCAGCTTTTAATTCACTTTTCTCCCCCTAAGGTGGTAAAAACTATAACCAATATATAGTCCAAAATTTATCATAACCACTGATGTCGGTCGTACTACACCAAAAATAAAGTCCTAAATCAATTAACTGTGTAGCTAACGGAAGTAGGGTCGATCTCCACAGGGAGGTAACTATTGTTCGGTAACTAGTCTGTCTAGGTCACAATTGGGGGGTTTAATAATTTGGTTTCTAAACTAAGAGATTAAAAGAAAGAAATTAAATAAGAGAAATAAAGCAGAAATATGGTATAACAATCAAGGAGAGGGGAATATGTCAGGAATCGGTCCACTACGGTATCATGCATAAACGGGTCAATTCGTTCGGTCAAAATATGGCTAGAAAGAGCGTGGTCGTCGCCTTTCGGTCCTTAAACCACGATTATACCCTTTCGGTCTCTAATCGCCCTAGGGTCTCCTAATTGACTTTCGCCCTAATTAGGTATTACCTATCGAATCTATGCAAGCCTTCCCTACCAATCTTTCGATCTAGGTCGGGGTTAACTAAACAATTGGTCTCCTGCATGCACTCAATCAACCAATAACGATAAATTGCATAGAACGATATCTAGCATGCGGATTGACTAAACAAAATACTACCCTATCATGCATTAACCGTAGTTTCCCTCATCCTAACATATTAAGCAATTAGCTACTCATGTTAATTGTAATAAAATCACAATTAACGTACGAATAACTAAGATGCGACATATTAGAGATGAAATTAATTGGCATAAGATAGTAAGGCAGAATTTAAGCGGTAATAACAGTAATTAAAGCAATGATTAACGATAGATTAAGTGTAAAGGAAAGGAGATTACAATCGTGCTTATCCGGCGTAAAGAACACAATCTTCGTAATTGTAAAACTCGTAAAATACTAACTAAAGTTTCTGAAAAATTAGGAGAATATGATAGAAAGTAACTACTAATTATGGCGTATTAACGCCTTATTTATAAGAAAGCTAATCTTTCTAAAACCTAATTACGTAAACAGGCTGAGCCCGTCAGAATTGTTGCTCGATCAAGCACTTCTTCACAGCAATCCTCTCGATCGAGGAATGAGACCTCTCGATCGAGATCTTCTCCTTGAGTCACCTCTCGATCGAACACAGGATAGTTCGATCGAGGGCCTTTAGTCTTCAACTTCTCTCGATCGAGCACGGGACAGCTCGAACGAGACTTCTTCTCTTGGGTTCCACTCGATCGAACACAGGGCAGTTCGATCGAGGCTTCAACTCATCTTCCCTTCTCGATCGAGTACATCAAGGACTCGATCGACTTCTTCTTGGCCTTCAGCTTCATAGTCGATGATAAATGGCTCTTGGCTTGGCTTCCTAGCATGGATTCCCGCTACGTCTTCCTCCATCTCCTAAAATCTATACTTGGGACGGTTTTGAGTCGGTTTCCGCTACTTCTCCATATATTCCTGCAAAATAGCATAGAAAACACAAAGTAGCATATTCGGGGTATGTATAAAGTGACGTAAAGTCACCTAAAATACATAGAAATGCGTGCTAAATGAGACTGAAAAGTCTATATAAAATACACGCATCAAACTTCCCCAAACCAAGCCCTTGCTTGTCCTTAAGCAATTCTAAATGCAACTATATGGACCTAATGGAATGGAGCAATTATCAGAGCTAGCTATAAGACAATACCAAACCGTTTAATGCACATTTCAACCATCGCAAAGCTCAACACGTAAGTGAACAGAATTTATACATATCTTGAAAATAAATTGGACGTTTGACCTTGCAAGACTCATAAAAATTCGGACTCTCCCGGGTCACTCTTCTCTCAACAAAGCAAAGGGTAAGCAAATTATACGTGAAAGAGAGAAGAAAAATAGTCGCTCACCTAGACTACGACCGACCCAAACATGCATGCAATATAATATGATAGATAATTCTAGCTACCGTACACACGCATCCACCGTTCAAGGACTATTACGCGCCAAACAATTGCATAAGTATGGGAATGTGAGGCTAATTGGTAAGAAAGGGCAAAATAATTTATGGAAAAGTGAAGGTCAAAGCCGAGCTAGAACCTAATCAAAACCATAGTAACACATCCCGTTCTTCAAATCATCAAAATAATTCATTGCCTTCGTTAGGCGAATACAACAATTCCCAAAAACTCACCTCGTAAAAATATGAATAAGCATAGTAGGTGTATAGATATTCTCAGCCAATTATTATTATTATTATTTTTCTTATTTTTTTCATTTCATTTTTCTTTTCTTTTTCAGGCTGACCAGAAGCAAACTCCCTCGATCGACGAGAAGAATGTTCGATCGAGGAGAACTCATACCCAAAATACCTCGATCGAGAGATAAAAACTTTGTTCGAGGGACTTCCTTACTAACATCTACTCGATCGACCAGAAAGGCATTCGGTCGAGCATACTATCATCCAAAAACCTACTCGATCGAGCATAAAAGCACTCGATCGACACTTCATTCACAAATACCCACTCCATATATAATAAATTCAAGCCAAAATCTGATATAAGGCAAAATATACCGCAAAACCACTAACTAGCTCAGGAAAGGTAGGCCAAATATAGGTTGTAGTTAAAGGTCAACTGGCACATTTGGCTAATGTGGAGTTAAATGGGGTAAAATGAGGAAAGGGGATATGCAATCGTTCTCTAACACGTAATACCGACCACAAACCCTTGCGTGCAGGCAATAAGCAATTAAATATCATATTTGTGCAAATTAATGGTACATGACATGCAAGGAGTACTACTCACATTTCTACATGAAATTGGTCATGAATGTCACCAATTTGTAAGGCTCTAAAACTCAGAAATTATAAGTAGTTTGCCAAAAATCGTAAGTCAACTCTACTAGTCCAAAATATCTTTCAAGACAAAATTCGAGAAATCACGTTTGGTTTTGCAAATTGAATCGTGAAAGTGCAAGGAATGGCATACAATAGACTTATAGTGCAAATTCATCACGGAAAAAGCTCCAATCCGACTCTACTAAATGCAAAAATAAACGTGCAAACTATACTAATTTTTTTTGATTTTTTGATTTTTTATAAAACATGAAATAAATAACATAAAATTGAAACGTGAATGCAAAACAAATGCAGACGCAAAAGGATACATATACCCTCCCCAAACCAAACTGGACAATGTCCTCATTGGCTCTCATCTAAACTAACAGCAACAAGGGGAAAGGGGTACACAGCCTAATACATGGTACTAATAAATACAGTAATATACAAAAAGAGATGGAAAAAGAGAAGCGGACTCACAAAAGACGAATCACGTCAACAACTGTGGCAGCAAAACCAAATACGACGTGAATGTTTTTGACTGGTATAGGCGCCTTGAGCTCGTCTTGGAACCTTCAGTCTCTTGCGCAGCAGGGCTTGCATTCTCATCAGTCCTGGCGTCATAAGCAAAATATTTTCCAGCCAACTCAGTGTCATGTGAAACATGACCACTGGTAGGAAAGCTCCTCCCCAAACCAAATTAGACAATGACCTCGACGACGGCTGTAGTAGCCGCAACATCAGTGTATTTCCCCACCGCTACAATAAACAACAAGGAACAATCAGATAACAGCAGAGCGAAGCTCGAAATCTGCAAGGGTTCCTAAACCTAGGGTCATCATACAGAAAATGGGGGAAATTAGTAGACGATTGCATGTCTACATACAAACAACAAGCAAGAATCAAATATGATGCAACTAAGCTCGAAAATCCTATAATAGCAATCTAACCCTAGATTATCATATGAAGGGAATGGGGGTTAGAATTTAAACAATGAATGACAAGGAGACTTACTTGTTGTAAATTACCCACAAAAGGAACAATCAAAACAAATAATAAACACAAATTCGAATTTAATCGAATTCCAAACCCAGAATTTCGAATAGACCAAATTGAACTGGATTAAGCACGAAAAACAAGGGGGATTTGATTGATTGTAGCAATAGATGAATTGGGTAATTGATTTGTGGAAGAAATTGGGCAAATAATTGGCAATAAAGGAATTAAAAAGGGATTAGGGTTAGTGATGAAGAACACGAGTAAGTTGGGATCGAATAAAAGTGAAAGGGCATCGAAGAAAAACTCCCTTTATATAGGCACAGAGTCTCTCGATCGAGCAAACAGCCTCCTCGATCGAGCGTTTTGTCTTGGCATTATCTTCGATCGACCACAATAGAGCTCCTCGATCGACAGACTTTCAAGACTGGTTCCTCTTTGTCCTCGATCGATTAAGTCACTCCCTCGATCGAGTAATAAATTACTCGATCGAGCAAACTCTCTTTCGTGGATCGAGCAACCTTTGACTCTTGGTCTTCCTTTCCCTCGATCGAGTGCAGCAGGGACTCGATCGTTCAATGTTCTCCTCGATCGAGTAATAAAATTACTCGATCGACCCTTTCCTTGATACACGCACTTCAAAATACGTCTTTATGTGTATGCGTATCCTTTACCTGCAAAAACAACACAGAAAATATCCCAAAAATTCCCACAAATTTGTCCATAGTCAAAATAATTATCTACGCTAATCGTCTCTACTCTAATTGTCTATAATGCAATAAAACGCAATAAATAGTCTAACAAGCAAATAAAAATATATATTTACAAATTGCACGGGGTTGCAAACCCGGCTCACTGTTCGAATAGATCGAGTAGGCCGCAGTGGGGCCTCTGGCTCGCGGAAATGCCTTCAGCAAAGGTGACTTCCGACTTCTTAGTCCACTTCGTAGTGCCATCATTATCATTGCGCTCCACTTCGTACTCCGTCGAACTTGCACGCGCCACGCCACTTCCTTCATTCTCTATCTTTGCATGGTCTTTCGAACATGGTTCGCCGGGTTTAAGTGCCAAAGCACCCCATCCAGGACCTGCAGAATAAACGACTAGAGAACGTTCCTCCATTTTGCTCCCAAGTTGGGGCGGAGGTGTAAGTGCAGCAATAGATATATCATTTAATTGCGGCGTTAGTTCAACATCAATGATAGGAACAACAGAAATATCATGCACATACGACTCAGGCTCAACATCCACTAATGGTAAGGCATAACATAATAACATACGCATAGGACCCTTATAGGCCGCAGGCTGAGCGAATACTAGGTCCTCCCCACCAATGCTAAAAGTCAGTGTCCTTAATCCGACATCTATAACCGCCTGCGCAGTGTGCAAAAACGGCCTTCCCAAAATAATGGGAGTGTGTGAATCCTCAGGTATGTCTAACACGACAAAATCGACAGGTATAAAAAACTTTCCTAACTGAATAGGAATGTCCTCTAAAACTCCTAATGGTCGAGATAAGGTCCGATCAGCCATCTGGACAGTCATGTTAGTACACTAATACTTAGTGAAACCTAACCGTTTAGCTAACGAAAGTGGCAAAACACTAACACTAGCCCCTAGGTCACACAAAGCATTGTCAATGGTGGTGGTACCTATACGACAAGGGATCGAAAAACTACCCGGGTCGGCAAGTTTAGGTGGGCTCTTATTTTGGAGGAATGCGGAACACTCCTCCGTTAAGGCAATGGTCTCAACAGCATCAATTGACCTCTTACGTAATAAAATTTCATGCATGAATTTTAAATAAGAAGGTACCTTCATTATAAGCTCGGCAAATGGAACGTTCACCTTAAGAGCGCGCATAATGTCCGCAAATCTCACGAACTCTTTCTCAGCCCTGGCCCGTATCAACTGACTCGGATATGGAGCGTATTTCTCATCAGCTCCCTTTCGTCCTTCCCGAATAATGGCATTATTGATCATTCGCTTGCTCAATCCCTTCGTTCGAGGCATTTCAGGTTCATCAGTGGTCGATCGAGCATTAACATCGCTCGATCGAGAGCCTTCTTCATCAACATTATTCGATCGAACAACAGCAGGACTCGATCGAAAGCTTTCTTCTTCGACAGTAGTTGATCGAGCAACAGATTCACTCGATTGAGGTCTTTCTTCAGAATGGTTGCTCGATCGAGCAACCTCAGCATCAACATCACTCGATCGAGGATCAACAATCCCTCGATCGATCAAATCTTTAAGGAATTCACTCGATCGATCAACATTATCCCCTCGATCGATCAGGAACTTTGAAACTCGTGCCAGAAACTTCAGCATCAGCAACTTTTGATCCGTCATAAGCGAGACCGCTCCTCAATGAAATCATATTAAGGGTCTCCTTTCTCTTTTCAGTCTGGGACGGCAAATGCCCAGGTTGCCTTGTCGATTGATTACCCGCAAGTTGAACTATTTGCGACTCCAACAACTTTATAGTCGCATTATTGGCTTGGTCCGACTTTTGCATTTGGACCGCCAATGACTGAATCATCGACTTCAGCTCTCCCATCTCAGAAATTCCTCCCGAAGAAGAACTAGCTTGATTCGGCACGGCAAAGGAAGGAGGCTTTTGAAAGCCTTGCTTGTGCGGTGGAACGTATGGTTGTTGTTGCGGCGGAGATGGGTTCAACACATTTTGGCTAGTCCACCTCAAGTTGGGGTGAACATTGTTGGAATTGTAGTAACCACCTCCTTGCCGATATTGTTGAAAAGAGCACACTTGCTCCCTTTCGGCAAAATAATCCACGGCCGAATGTACCGGCTCTCCACACCTTTCACATGTAACCAACTCCTCATTTTGCAGCAAATGCACCGTTTGTTGATTAGCACTATTCCTTTCCCATTGGTCAAATCTCGCGTTTAATTTATCGAGCTTGGCATCAAGACCGTCCGAACTCACACTAGCTACGGTCCACGTTCCACTCCTCGGATTTCCATATTCGGCACAATGATTTGCCATCTCTTCGATCAATTTTCAGCCCTTGTCATCATCTACCTCTTGCTGAAATCGACCGTTCGCAGCAGCATCTAAAATAGC